>JARQOC010000002.1:242578033-242734798 GCA_033576535.1 Allobates femoralis | reverse complement strand
CAGCGCAGCACCGTGGGCAGTGGTCAGCGCAGCGCCGTGGGCAGAGTGGTAAGCGCAGCGCCATGGGCAGAGTGGTAAGCACACACACACAGACACTGCGCTATACTTACCACCGACCCTGCATCTTCCCCGCCGGCTGGATCCTGAGTCGACATGTCGCCGCCCCCGGACAACTGGATCCAATATGTCGTCCGGGTAGTTTGCCGAGACATTTTGGACGCTATATTAGATCTAGTAGTTCGGGGGCGGCGACATGTCGACTGAGGATCCAGGCAGCAGACGCAGGGCCGGTGGTAAGTATAGCGGAGTGTGTGTGTGTACAAAGTTGAGGGAAGTGCGGACAAAGTGACGGAAGTGCCTACATACACACATATATACACATACTGTCCCTTGCATATGGGGCAGAGGACAGGGAGGCTGGAGGGGGCAGAGGACAGGGGAGGCTGGAGGGGGCACAGGACAGGGGAGGCTGGAGGGGGCACAGGACAGGGGAGGCTGGAGGGGGCACAGGACAGGAAACAGGCTGGAGGGGGCACAGGACAGGGCACAGGCTGGAGGGGGCACAGGACAGGGCACAGGCTGGAGGGGGCACAGGACAGGGCACAGGCTGGAGGGGGCACAGGACAGGGCACAAGCTGGAGGGGGCACAGGCTGGAGGGGGCACAGGCTAGAGGGGGCACAGGCTGGAGGGGGCACAGGCTGGAGGGGGCACAGGCTGGAGGGGCACAGGCTGGAGGGGGCACAGGACACAGGCTGAAGGGGGCACAGGACAGGCTGGAGGGGGCACAGGCTGGAGGGGGCACAGGGCACAGGCTGGAGGGGCACAGGCTGGAGGGGGCACAGGTGAGAGGGGGCACAGGCTGGAGGGGGCACAGGCTGGAGGGGGCACAGGTTAGAGGGGACATAGGCTGGAGGGGGCACAGGCTGGAGGGGGCACAGGACACAGGCTGGAGGGGGCACAGGACACAGGCTGGAGGGGGCACAGGACACAGGCTGGAGGGGGCACAGGCTGGAGGGGGCACAGGCTGGAGGAGGCACAGGGCACAGGCTGGAGGGGGCAGAGGCAGGAGGGGCACTGGCTGGATGGGGCACAGACTCGAGGGGGCACAGGGCATAGGCTGGAGGGGCACAGGCTGGAGGGGGCAGAGGCTGGAGGGGGCACAGGCTGGAGGGGTCACAGGCTGGAGGGGGCACAGGCTGGAGGGGGCACAGGCTGGAAGGGGGCTGGAGGGGGCACAGGGGCACAGGCTGGAGGGGGCACAGGGCACAGGCTGGAGGGGGCATAGGGCACAGGCTGGAGGGGGCACAGGTCACAGGCTGGAGGGGGCACAGGACGGTGAGGGGGCAGAGGGCACAGGCTGGAGGGGGCAGAGGCAGAGGCTGGAGGGCGGCAGTAGGGCACAGGCTGGAGGGGGCAGAGGGCACAGGCTGGAGGGGCACAGGGCACAGTCTGGAGGGGCACAGGGGACAGGCTGGAGGGGGCACAGGGCAAGGCTGGAGGGGGCACAGGGCACAGGCTGGAGGGGGCAGAGGCTGGAGGGGGCAGAGGCTGGAGGGGCAGAGGCTGGAGGGGGCACAGGCCACAGGCAAGGAGGGGGCACAGGGCAGAGGCTGGAGGGGGGCACAGCCCACAGGCAGGAGGGGGCACAGGGCAGCAGGCCTGGAGGGGGCACAGGGCACAGGCTGGAGGGGGCAGAGGCTGGAGGGGGCAGAGGCTGGAGGGGGCAGAGGCTGGAGGGGGCACAGGACACAGGCTGGAGGGGGCACAGGCTGGAGGGGGCAAAGGGCACAGGCTGGATGGGGCAGGGCAGAGGCTGGAGGGATCACAGGCTGGCACAGGCTGGAGGTGGCACAGGGCACAGGCTGTAGGGGGCACAGGCAGAGCTGGAGGGGGCAGAGGCTGGAGGGGGCAGAGGCTGGAGGGGCAGGGCTGGAGGGGGCAGAGGCTGAAGGGGGCAGAAGCTGGAGTGGGCAGGGCTGGAGGGGGCAGAGGCTGGAGGGGGCAGAGGCTGGAGGGGGCACAGGACACAGGCTGGAGGGGGCACAGGACACAGGCTGGAGGGGCACAGGGCACAGGCTGGAGGGGCACAGGCTGGAGGGGGCAGAGGGCACAGGCTGGAGGGAGCACAGGCTGGCACAGGCTGGAGGGGGCACAGCGCACAGGCTGGAGGGGGCACAGGACAGCTGGAGGGGGCACAGGGCACAGGCTGGAGGGGGCACAGGCTGGAGGGGGCACAGGCACAGGCTGGAGGGGGCACAGGGCACAGGCTAAAGGGGGCACAGGGCACAGGCTGGAGGGGGCAAAGGGCAGAGGCTGGAGGGGGCACAGGGCACAGGCTGGAGGGAAGCACAAGCTGGAGGGGGCACAGGGTGGAGGGGGCACAGGCTGGAGGGGGCACAGGCTGGAGGGGCACAGGCACAGGCTGGAGGGGGCACAGGCTGGAGGGGGCACAGGGCACTGGCTGGAGGGGGCAGAGGCTGGAGGGGCAGAGGCTGGAGGGGGCACAGGACACAGGCTGGAGGGGGCACAGGCTGGAGGGGCAAAGGGCACAGGCTGTAGGGCAAAGGCTGGAGGGGGCAGAGGGCACAGGCTGGAGGGAGAACAGGCTGGCACAGGCTGGAGGGGGCACAGGCACAGGCTGGAGGGGGCACAGGCTGGAGGGGGCACAGGGCATAGGCTGGAGGGAGCACAGGGGACAGGCTGGAGGGGGCACAGGGCACAGGCTTGAGGGGGCACAGGGCAAAGGCTGGAGGGGGCACAGGGCACAGGCTGGAGGGGGCACAGGTCACAGGCTGGAGGGGGCACAGGCTGGAGGGGGCACAGGGCACAGGCTGGAGGGGGCAGAGGCTGGAGGGGACACAGTGCACAGGTTGGAGGGGGCACAGGGCAGAGGCTGGAGGGGGCAGAGGGCACAGGCTGGAGCGGAGGCGGCGGGCACAGGCTGGAGCGGAGGCGGAGGGCACAGGCTGGAGCGGAGGCGGAGGGCACAGGCTGGAGCGGAGGCGGAGGCTGGAGGGCAGAGGAGCGTGTGGGGGTGCAGACTCACCGCAGCTGGCGCGCATCTGCTGTTGGAGAAGAGGAGGGGCGGGCAGAGCTGCAGGACAGGAAGTCCCATCCTCCCTCCTCTACAGGCGCGCGGCCGGCTGGCAGCACGGCTACCTCCAGGGGGTGCGGGGGCCCCCCAGGTGGCGGGCAATGGGCCCCCCTGCCCCCCCGGTATCTAGCTACTGGCTGGAGGGCAGAGGGTGGAGGGGAGAGGCTGGAGGGCACACGGAACTTCCGAGATCGGAACGTTCCTGTGCCGGTGCCTGTAGTGTACTGGATGACGTCTCCCCCACAGCCCGAGGCCATCACGGAAGTAGCCTTCGGGTTTCTCTGGAAGTGGCCTTCGGCTTTTATATATAAGACTACATTCATACACTAGGGGTATTACCATATAATATCCATTAAATAGCAAAGGTGCACAGCATTTTTGATCCAAGAGCCACATTGTCATACTGAATCAATCCCAAGGGCCAAAAATATTTTAAAGTTTCACTTACAGAAATACATTACTAAAACCACCATCATTAATACATCACTAGAACCAGGTTTTGAGTATTTGCGAAAGATTTGTAGAGTTTCTTCTTATTGTCTGCTCCTAGAACACACCCTAACTTACACTGAAGTTTTGGAGCAGAAATTGAGCAAAAACCCACCAAACGTGTTATGAGGAATTTTGAGTTTTAACATAGCCATGAAAAATGTTATGGTTTACTACTTGTGTATGAGATCAGAACAACAATCAGTACATGATTGCAGTACCACAACCAATGTCAGTACATGAATGCAATGAAAGAACCACTGTTAGTACATGAATGCAGTGCCAGAACTACCACAGCACGTGAATGCAGCAGGGCAAGCAATTGCAGTGTCAAGTCAGCCCCATATATACTTATATCACATAAGCCTATTTCTTTAATAATGATAAGGAGATGCTTGCAGCTTGCAGCTGTTGTTACTTGTCATCATCGGACTGTGGACCACACAGAAATCATAGAACTGATGAGACACAGGCAATATCTAATATATAAAAGCCGAAGGCACTTCTGTTACTTTGTCCAGAGCTATATAAAGAAGCCAATGGCACTTCCGTCACTTTGTCCGGAGCTACGTGACGTCACTAGAGCCCTACACCCGTTCAGGGTGAGCCAAGATGGCGGCCGTAAGCGGGAGCAGGACTCATACAGCCCGCTACGCTTACGGCCGCCCCTACAGTGCCCCAAAACACACACCATCCGAAAAACATCACACACCTGGACACACACACAAACACACACACATTCCCCCTACACTTTCGCAGTACTGCATCCACTCCTTAGTCATCACCCCCGCACACACACAGGAGGGGTGAGGAGAGCGTACGCAAGTACCGAAAACCGGCACTACGCCGCCCACAGCCTGGTGTGCCTCCTCCCACAACATCTGGGAGCTGGACCGGCACACACTCCGGTGTGCGGCCTCCGGCATTACCGGCACCACCGCCAGCACCCCCGCAGACCGGCCACATCCATCTCCGCCCACCCGCAATTTTCCGGCCCCACCGCGGCCCCGCCCACAGCCCAGTGTGCCTCCTCCCCCAACATCCGGGAGCCAGACCGGCCCACACTCTGGTGTGCGGCCTCCGGCATCACCGGCACCACCGCCAGCACCCTCGCAGACCGGCCAATATTCATCTCCGCCCACCCGCAATTCTCAGGCTCCGCCCACAGCCCGGTGTGCGTCCTCCACCAACATCGTGTTACATTCAGCCGGGAGCTGGCCCGCCCCACAGCCCGGTGCGCGGCCTCTGGCCACATCTATCTCCTCACCACTCCAGCCTCACCACTCCTCACCCCTTCAGCCTCACCTCTCCTCACCCCTCCAGCCTCCACTCTCCTCACCCCTCCAGCCTCACCTCTCCTCACCCCTCCAGCCTCCGCTCTCCTCACCCCTCCTGCCTCACCTCCCCTCATCCCTCCATCCTCACCTCTCCTCACCCATCCAGTCTCACCTCACCTCACCCCTCCTGCCTCCACTCTCCTCACCCCTCCTGCCTTCGCTCTTCTCACCCCTCCTGCCTTCGCTCTCCTCACCCCTCCTGCCTCCGCTCTCCTCACCCCTCCTGCCTCCGCTCTCTTCACCCCTCCTGCCTCCGCTCTCCTGAGCCCTCCAGCCTCTGCTCTCCTCACCCCTCCAGCCTCTGCTCTCCTCACCCCTCCAGCCTCCGCTCTCCTCACCCCTCCAGCCTCACCTCTCCTCACCCCTCCAGCCTACGCTCTCCTCACCCCTCCTGCCTCACCTCTCCTCACCCCTGGTACCCACAAAGCCGCCTGTATACACACAATTCATTTCACTGCATTCCCGATGCAATTCCATTGGGCCTTTTTACTTCCTCCGTCCAGTCGCGAGCTCTGGGTCCAGCGTCGTCTCCCCCGTCGTCTTCGCCGCTGACTGCCATCCCCAAGATGGCGGCCAAAAAGCTTCCCTGAGTTCCCGCCCACTTCCCTAATCTTTACCACACACACACTGGGATTTCTACCACAACCACAACCAAGAGAGCGGGAACTGCCGTTTTAAGTCTCGGGCGCCATCTTGGATGGGCCAAATCCTATATGCCAGCCATTTTAGACTGCGAAATTTGAAATTTTACCTCACAGCTACTTTCTACTGCACAGAGCCTGTCAGATTGACGTCGCACTTCAAGCTCCCTGCTATTATCGGCACAAAACAGATAAGACTCTTTACCACAGACATAATTATTAATTCTCAGAATGTTCATGTCAGATTTATTCGAAACATTGTACATTTAGCTGTGGAAAATTAACCTATTCTGTGCCAGCAACAGTTTGAACTTCGTTTTGGTGGGGTACACAAGTATTGGCCAGTATGTGTACCAAACGCCTTAGCATATAACAATTAAATTTCCAAAAATTACATAGACCATACAAACATAGGTAGTTGATGGATAGATATCATGTCTTAATTGCGTTATTGGTAACTATTAGTAAATAAACTATATATGGATTTTAGACTACCCGATTCTTTAGAATCAGGCCGCCATCTAGTTACAAATAATTATTTACACCCAAGACTTTATGGACAACTTCTTGTCAGATTGCAGTCGTTCCCATCTCCATAATATCCCCTTACACTGCACAATCACAGCATTCTCTCTCTTGTTGAAGGCTTAGTCTGCTTTCACACTTACAGTTGTGGCCAAAAGTATTGACACCCCTGCAATTCTGTCAGATAATACTCAGTTTCTTCCTGAAAATGATTGCAATCGTAAATTCTTTGGTATTATTATCTTCATTTAATTTGTCTTCAATGAAAAAAACACAAAAAGAATTGTCTCAAAGCCAAATTGGATATAATTCCACACCAAACAGAAAAAAGGAGGTGGACAAAAGTATTGGCACTGTAAGAAAAATCATGTCATGCTTCTCTAGTTTGTGTACTTAGCAGCACCTGTAACTTACCTGTGGCACCTAACAGGTGTTGGCAATAACTAAATCACCCTTGCAGCCACTTGAGAAAGGCGCAATTAGCGCCGAAACGCGTTGTGGAGACCGGGTACTCGATATTGTTACAATAAATCCGCAAGGTAATTATACATAGAGCGGTGTCCGTGGCTGTGTCTGTAGCGCTAATACAATATCACTTTGTTCAAATCACACATTCATCCTCCCACTGGGAAGCGTGATATCCAGCAGCTTGACCTCCAGGACCTGCCGTACATCAATTACCACTCCTCCAGAGGATTACTAGGATCAGCAGTCAGTGCACCTGAGGATCACGCGAACTTGCCTCTCCAAGGCTCCGGACGGTGTGGAGACCCCACGGGGTCAAAACTCAGCCCAAAAACTAGTTGTGCAGTCGGCACAACTTAATAAGGTGAGCACGGGGGTCATAACACCGATCCCCTCCGATAACATAGCAGTTTGGCGCAACCCTCTTTTTTCTTTATAATACCTTGCAGCCAGTTGACATGGATTAAAGTTGACTCAACCTCTGTCCTGTGTCCTTGTGTGTACCACATTGAGCATGGAGAAAAGAAAGAAGACCAAAGAACTGTCTGAGGACTTGAGAAACCAAATTGTGAGAAAGCATGAGCAATTTCAAGGCTACAAGACAATCTCCAAAGACCTGAATGTTCCTGTGTCTACCGTGCGCAGTGTCATCAAGAAGTTTAAAGCCCATGGCACTGTGGCTAGCCTCCCTAGATGTGGACGGAAAAGAAAAATTGACGAGAGATTTCAACGCAAGATTGTGCGGATGGTGGATAAAGAACCTCGACTAACATCCAAACACGTTCAAGCTGCCCTGCAGTCTGAGGGTACAACAGTGTCAACCCATACTATCCGACAGCGTCTGAATGAAAAGGGACTGTATGGTAGGATACCCAGGAAGACCCCACTTCTTACCCCGAGACATAAAAAAGCTAGGCTGGAGTTTGCCAAAACTTACCTGAGAAAGCCTATAACATTTTGGAAGAATGTTCTCTGGTCAGAAGAGACAAAAATAGAGCTTTTTGGGCAAAGGCATCAACATTGAGTTTACAGGAGAAAAAAAGAGGCATTCAAAGAAAAGAACACGGTCCCTACAGTCAAACATGGCGGAGGTTCCCTGATGTTTTGTGGTTGCTTTGCTGCCTCTGGCACTGGACTGCTTGACCGTCTGAAGACTACCAACAAATTTTGCAGCATAATGTAGGGCCCAGTGTGAGAAAGCTGGGTCTCCCTCAGAGGTCATGGGTCTTCCAGCAGGACAATGACCCAAAACACACTTCAAAAAGCACTAGAAAATGATTTAAGAGAAAGCACTAGAGACTTCTAAGGTGGCCAGCAATGAGTGCAGTCCTGAATCCCATAGAACACCTGTGGAGAGATCTAAAAAATGGCAGTTTGGAGAAGGCACCCTTCAAATGTCAGGGACTTGGAGCAGTTTGCCAAAGAAAAATGGTCTACAATTCCAGCAGAGCATTGTAAGAAACTCATTGATGGTTACCGGAAGCGGTTGATTGCAGTTATTTTGGCTAAATGTTGTGCAACCAAGTATTAGGCTGAGGTTGCCAATACTTTTGTCCGGGCCATTTTTGGAGTTTTGTGTGAAATGATCAATGTTTTGCTTTTTGCTTCATTCTCTTTTGTGTTTTTTTATTGAAGACAAATTAAGTGAAGATAATAATACCAAAGAATTTGTGATTGCAATCATTTTCAGGAAGAAACTGAGTATTATCTGACAGAATTGCAGGGGTGTCAATACTTTTGGCCACAACTGTACGTTCAAGCGTGATCTGGCATAAAACAAATCCAACTTCATCTTTTTTTTGCATGGATACAACTGCAATGGCACTATGCCAGATCAGAGTGACTTGATTACCTTGGTAACACGGTCCCAGCTGACCATGTCAGCATGGTAACCACGTCAGCTGACCGCAGACATAGATAGATATTACTAGTCTCTCGCTGCTTGCTTATGGTGGGCCCATTAATCTTCATGAATATTGATTGCACTGAACCGCAACGGCCAATCACAGACTCTCACTGTGTGTGAGAGTATCTGTGATTGACTGTTGCACTCAGACTGAGTTCCCATAATCTGTATCGGTGTCTGCGGTGGGTTGACATACACATTAGTGTATGAACTTATTTTCTACTCCAAAAACTCAGCGTAAACACACCGTAACTTACACTAAGGATTTGGAGCAGAAATTGAGCAAAAACTTACCAAATCTGTTATGAGGAATTCTGAGTTTTAACATAACCATGAAGGATGTTATGGTTTACTACATGTTTACAAGATCAGACCCACCATCAGTATATGATTGCAGTACCATTGCGGTTGCATCCGTAAAACAGCATGGGATGACTTCTGCTTTTGATTACTAGCCAAGGAAAAGCTGCCACCTGTATTCTTATGATGTTTAATAATTATGCAAGTAAATGTGTCCACGTGTGAAAATGGACACAACATGTACTGGAGACGCTGTTGTGTTAAGGGGGCCTTATTGATATTGACCAGGGAAGTTTTAATTAGTAAGAAATATATTTTTCCCAGTTTCTGATGTGTAATCTTTAAGTGTATTGTATAGTAAAGGGTATAGTATAATCTAAAAATGATGGTATGTTCAATTCAATATGGGACTAAAATAGTTAAGACATTCACTATAATAATTATGCAATGCCTCAATTACTAATTGAAAGATTTAATTAATACGTGTTTTCCACAGCTATGGAGACATTCCAGTTGGCAATTAATGTGGCAATTATGTATTCATTTA
Organism: Allobates femoralis; assembly: GCA_033576535.1. Classification (NCBI taxonomy): domain Eukaryota; kingdom Metazoa; phylum Chordata; class Amphibia; order Anura; family Aromobatidae; genus Allobates; species Allobates femoralis. The sequence goes on along the minus strand of JARQOC010000002.1, from coordinate 242,725,493 downwards.
ATACAGGTCCATTAAGACTAATTAATGTGCGTATAAACCCATCATTGCATGTTTTAAGGATCAATTCTAAAGCTAAACGCTAATTTATGTAGTAACATTACCAACAGCAAGATGATGATTTTTGCAACTTTTTTATGACCGTCACAAAACCAAATGGTAGTTTTATGATGAAAGTAAAATATTACAGTATGCTGCTTATACTGCAATTTTAATTATGTCTCACCACATTTTAAGTAGTTTCATAAATTTAGTTCACCGGAAAAGTGTTGGACATGCGTTGTACCACATTGGTTACACATTTCCAGCATAAGTTCACTGTACACATAGTGTGGTTAAAAATGTGTAAAACAGCATGTGTTACTTTAATACATTTGCCACATTTTAACGCTGTCTAATGTATATTTAGATGGAATAAAAATTAACAATTTTAGTGTATTTGTCTGTAATCTAATTCTTCATCCTTTACTCCTTAAGGGTACTTTCACATCAGCGTTTTGCAAATCCGGCAGAATTCCGCCTTTCTTGCAAAATAACGGAACCAGCAACATTGGGTTTTGACTAGTGATGAGCGAGTACGCTTGTGACTACTCGGTACTCGCACGAGTATCACTGTACTCGGGCTACTCGGCGAGTACTGAGTAATCTCGCGATACTCGTGCTGTACTCGGGGTCCTCATCCATGCATGTTGGCCCTCTTTAGAGAGCCAGCCCACATGCAGGGATTGGCTGGCAGTCACTGCAATGCCACAGCCCTGTTAGTTGTGGCATTGCAGTGATTGGCCGTCCCGCACAGTGTGACCGAGCCTTTATAAGACCCAGCCATGATGTGCTCTGCACACAGCCATCCAGAGTCAGTGTAGGGAGAGTGTCTGCTGTAGAGATGAGCCACCACCCCGGTGTTCGAATTCGATTCGATTCGTCGAATCGACGGGGTGTTCGACGAATGTTCGTCGAATGCTCAACGAACACCGTCGAACACCCCGGAAAACGAACAAACCGGGCCTGTGGGGCATTTTCACTTCCACAATGTATATACATACATTGTGGAAGTGAAAAAAAGTGAAAGAAAGTGTTAAAAATAAAAAAAATAATCAATGCTCACCTGTCCGTGGTCCACCGAAGCCTCCGGCAAGGTCCTGTGGCTTCTAGGATCTGTGGTGACGTCATGTTCTCGCCGAACTCCGGTCACGTGACCGGAGTTCCGCGAGAACATGACGTCACCACAGGTCCAGGATGCACAGGACCTTGCCGGAAAGCTTAAAATATATATTTTTATGTTTCGGACCCTTTCTTTAAGTAAAAGAAAGGGTCCGAAACATAAAAATATCTATTTTAAGCTTTCCGGCAAGGTCCTGTGCTTATAGGACCTGTGGTGACGTCATGTTCTCGTGCGAACTCCGGTCACGTGACCGGCGTTCCCGCGAGAACATGATGTCACCACAGGTCCTATTAGCAATAGGACCTTGCTGGAAAGCTTAAAATAGATATTTTTATGTTTCGGACCCTTTCTTTTACTTAAAGAAAGGGTCCGAAACATAAAAATATCTATTTTAAGCTTTCCGGCAAGGTCCTATTGCTAATAGGACCTGTGGTGACGTCATGTTCTCGCAGGAACTCCGGTCACGTGATCGGAGTTCGCGCGAGAACATGACGTCACCACAGGTCCTATAAGCACAGGACCTTGCCGGAAAGCTTAAAATAGATATTTTTATGTTTCGAACCCTTTCTTTAAGTAACTTTTACTTAAAGAAAGGGTCCGAAACATAAAAATATCTATTTTAAGCTTTCCGGCAAGGTCCTGTGCTTCCAGGACCTGTGGTGACATCATGTTCTCGCGGAACTCCGGTCATGTGACCGGAGTTCGCGCGAGAACATGACGTCACCACAGGTACTAGAAGCCATAGGACCTTGCCGGAGGCTTCGGTGGACCGCGGACAGGGGAGCATTGATTATTTTTTTATTTTTAACACTTATTAGCTGTTTATTTTGGCTGAAAATGCGGCAGATGCGGTTTTCTGACCGCATCTGCCGCATTTTTGAACCAAAATCGAACATGTTCGATATTCGCCGATTTTGAACCAAATTGTTCGAATTCGGTGAATGACTCGAATAGCACCAAAATCAACTCGAATTTGGGATTGGCGAACTATTCGAATCGAACATCGCTCATCTCTAGTCTGCTGCTGCTTAGGGACAGATTTGCGGCCCTCATAGGAAGATCCGGAGCAGGGCTGCAAACTGCTGCTAAGTCTGACCAGAACAGTCCTTCTCAGGACTAATCTAGGAGGATATAGGCAGGGTGATCCAGATCTGAGTCCAAGCTTTCCTGTGACCTGAACAGTCCTCAGGAGACTGTTGGAGCTGACTAGCTGTTTTCAGGCAGGGTCTAATATCCAGTTTTCTGTGACCAGAACAGTCACCAGATTGTTGTAGCTGTAAACAGGCAGGGTCTAATATCCAGCTTTCCTGTGACCAGCACAGTCACCAGACTGTTGTAGCTGTATACAGGCAGGGTCTAATATCCAGCTTTCCTGTGACCAGTACAGTCACCAGACTGTTGTAGCTGTATACAGGCAGGGTCTAATATCCAGCTTTCCTGTGACCAGAACAGTCACCAGACTGTTGTACTTGACTAGCTCTATACAGGCAGGGTCTAATATCCAGCTTTCCTGTGACCAGAACAGTCACCAGACTGTTGTACTTGACTAGTTCTATACAGGCAGGGTCTAATATCCAGCTTTCCTGTGACCAGAACAGTCACCACTCACCAGACTGTTGTACTTGACTAGTTCTATACAGGCAGGGTCTAATATCCAGCTTTCATGTGACCAGAACAGTCACCAGACTGTTGTAGTTGACTAGGTCTATACAGGCAGGGTCTAATATCCAGCTTTCCTGTGACCAGAACAGTCACCAGACTGTTGTAGCTGTATACAGGCAGGGTCTAATATCCAGCTTTCCTGTGACCAGAACAGTCACCAGACTGTTGTACTTGACTAGTTCTATACAGGCAGGGTCTAATATCCAGCTTTTCTGTGACCAGAACAGTCACCAGACTGTTGTACTTGACTGCTCTATACAGGTAGGGTCTAATATCCAGCTTTCCTGTGACCAGAACAGTCACCAGACTGTTGTACTTGACTAGCTCTATACAGGCAGGGTCTAATATCCAGCTTTCCTGTGACCAGAACAGTCACCAGACTGTTGTAGTTGACTAGTTCTATACAGGCAGGGTGTAATATCCAGCTTTCCTGTGACCAGAACAGTCACCAGACTGTTGTACTTGACTAGTTCTATACAGGCAGGGTCTAATATCCAGCTTTCCTGTGAACAGAACAGTCACCAGACTGTTGTAGCTGTATACAGGCAAAATGCGCAAGGGCGTTGGCAAGGGACAAGGAAGTGGACGTGATGGTGATACAGGCAGAGGCCGCGGTCATGTGCAAGCACTAATTTCGCAACAACAAAGTGCCACATCTACTCGCTCGCACGTCCTGTCCCAAATTCTTGGGGCCTGCAGCAGTACAACCGCTCTTGAACCAAGACCAGTGTCAACAGGTTGTTACTTGGATAGCGGATAATGCTTCAAGTCAGATTGGCACCTCCACAAACACCCTGTCTTCCACACGGTTAAGTGTCAGTAGCCGTGATATTGCACCGCACATTTCCCAACCTGATCCTCCTTCCTACCACCAGGCCGAGTACACGTCCACGGACATTACTGATCCCACACTTGGACACTCGGAAGAGCTGTTCATGTATCCATTCGCACAATCTGGCCTCTCGCCAGCTCCTGTTGAAGTGGGTGATGAGGAGATGGTATGTAAAGATGCCCAAATATTTGAGCAGCCACGTTCTCACGAACGGAATGTTGGCAACATGTCTCAACAAGGGGTGGACAATGATGAAACACAATTGCCAGGAAGTCAGGAGGAGGATCAGGGTGCGGAAGAGGAAGACGACGTGGTGGATGATCCAGTAGCTGACCCAACCTGGCAGGAGGAGATGCAGAGCGAGGACAGCAGTGCACAGGGGGAGGGAAGCGTAGCATCCCAACAGGCAGTAAGAAGCAGGGTCGTGTCCGCAAGTAATAGGCAGGCAACCGTTCCCCGGAACAACAACATGACACAAGGTGCCTGTGCAAATGTTAGGCCTTCCCGAGTCTTGCAGTTTTTTAAGTTGGCTCCAGATGACTCTAAAAAGGCCATTTGCAACACCTGCCATGCCAGCATCAGCAGGGGTACGAAAACTAGCAGCCTGACCACCACCAGCATGATCAGGCACATGTCAGCCAAGCACCCGACTTTATGGGAAGTACAACAGAGTCGAGGAGCGGTGCTTGCTGATGTCACTGCTGCGTCTTCGCATGTTGTGCGTGCGAGCCAATCCCCTGTCCATGCTGGCTGCGAACAAGCCTCTGGCCCTGCACCTGAAGTTGCCCACGCACAAATAACACCACCATGAAGCACGTCCTTGTCCCAGCGCAGCGTTCAATTATCCATTCAGCAAACATTTGAACGCAGGCGCAAATACGCTGCCAACACCCCACATGCCACAGTCCTAAATGCTCACATTTCGCGACAGCTTGCGCTAGAAATGTTACCTTTCCTGGCTGGTGGAGACGGAAGCATTCCGCGACCTGATGACGGCTGCTGTCCCACGTTACTCGGTCCCCAGCCGACACTATTTCTCCAGGTGTGCCATCCCCGCATTGCATAACCACGTGTCACAAAGCATCACACGTGCCCTGAACAACGCTGTTTCAGCCAAAGTCCAACTAACCACAGACACGTGGACAAGTGCTTGTGGGCAAGGCCGCTACATCTCCTTGATGGCACACTGGGTTAATATTGTGGAAGCTGGGACCCAGTCTGAGCGAGGGACGGAACACGTCCTTCCCACACCAAGGATTTCAGGCCCTACCTCAGTCAGGGTTTCACCCACACTCTACAGATCCAGAATGTCATGCTCCTCAGCCTCCTCCTCCTCCTGCGCATCCTCAACCACTTTACCCTCCACACCAGTCCCAAGCTGGAAGCACTGCAGCACTGCCTCTGCGAAGCGGCAACAGGCTGCGCTGAAGCTAATATGCATAGGTGACAAACCCCACAATACAGAAGAGGTGTGGACAGCTCTGAAACAGCACGCAGATCACTGGCTCACACCTCTGAACCTAAAGCCAGAAAAGGTCGTGTGTGACAATGGCCGGAACGTGGTGGCAGCTTTGAGGCGAGGCCAGCTGACGCATGTTCCATGCGTGGCCCATGTGCTCAACCTGGTGGCTCAGTGGTTTCTAAAGTCATACCCAGAGCTGTCTGATCTGCTGGTAAAAGTTCGCCGCCTGTCTGCACATTTTCGCAAGTCACCTGCTGCTTCAGCGGGCCTTGCCGGCTTTCAGCGCCGTTTGCGTCTTCCGGCCCACAGACTGGTGTGTGATGTCCCAACGCGTTGGAATTCAACTCTGCACATGTTGGTCAGGATATGTGAGCAGAAGAGGGCAGTTGTTGACTACCTGCATCACCTAAGCCGTCGGGAAATGGGTCAAACTCCACACATAACACCTGAGGAATGGAGATGGATGTCCGACCTATGTACCGTCCTCCAAAACTTTGAGGACTCCACCAAGATGGTGAGCGGCGATGACGTCATTATTAGCACCATACCGCTACTCTGCCTTCTAAAACGGTCTCTGCTGAAAAACAAAGATGATGCATTGCAGGCGGAGCGCGATGACTTGGAGCAAGAAACAGTAGTGGGTGTGGGTGATAACACACAGCCCAGCCTCATCTCATCACAACATGCAGTGGAGGACTATGACAAGGAGGAGGAGGAGGATGAAGACATGGAGCAACTCTCTGGCCAAATTGAGGATATGACATGCACACCTGTCATACCCTCAATTCAGCGTGGCTGGCCAGAGGACAGGGGAGATGAGGAGGAGGAGGAGGAGGACAGCATGTTCAGTCATCGTGTTGGTCAGGATACTGAAGTGATGGCTGTTAAGAGTCTGGCGCACATGGCTGGCTTTATGGTAAGCTGCCTGGCTCGTGACCCTCGCGTTCAGAACATCTTGGCCGACAATCAGTACTGGTTGGCAACACTCTTAGACCCACGCTACAAGGAGAACTTTATGTCTCTCATTCCTGAGGCGGAGCGGTCAGCCAAAATGCAGCAGTTCCAGAAGGCCATAGTCACGGAAGTAGGCAAAGCATTCCCCTCACAAAACGCTAGCAGCATAGGTCAGGAATCGGTGGACAATCAAGGCGTACGACTGAGAGGGGCACAAGTCCAATCCGCCAGAGGTAGAGGAACAGTCTTTACGATGTGGGACAGTTTTCTCAGTCCCTCACGTACCACAGCCCCTGAGGTGCGGGGTAGTGCCACAAGAAATGCTAAGTTTGGCCAGATGCTGAAGGAGTACCTTGCAGATCGAACAACTGTACTGCGAGATTCCTCTGTGCCTTACAATTATTGGGCCTCCAAGCTGGACACGTGGCATGAATTGGCTCTCTACGCCTTGGAAGTCCTGGCCTGCCCTGACGCTTTGTTGAACCTCCCAATTTTTGGCTGCCCTGCCAAAGGGCTATACTACAATACACCCACTTCAGGTTTACAGGCCCTCATGCATGTCTGTATGCATGGGTCATTGTTGAACCTCCCAATTTTTGGCTGCCCTGCCAAAGGGCTATACTACAATACACCCACTTCAGGTTTACAGGCCCTCCTGCACGTCTGTATCCAGGGGCATTGTTGAACCTCCCAATTTTTGGCTGCCCTGCCAAAGGGCTATACTACAATACACCCACTTCAGGTTTACAGGCCCTCCTGCACGTCTGTATCCAGGGGCATTGTTGAACCTCCCAATTTCTGGCTGTCCTGCCAAAGGGCTATACTACAATACACCCACTTCAGGTTTACGGGCCCCCATGCATGTCTGTATGGATGGGACATTGGTGTACCTCACAATTTTGGACTGCCCTGGTAAAGGAAAATACTACACTACACCCACTTCCTCAAAATGGGCACATTATGTCAAGACAGGGCTTCATGTACGTCTCTTCTCAGGGACATCAGAGTGCTGCACAATGTTTTCACGTAAAATCTTTTATGTAATCACAAAAAGTAACATATACCAGCTGTATCTCACTATTGGGTATGTGCCCTTAACATTTCCACCTTGAATATTCATTTTGGTGTCATTTTGGAAGGTTTTCTGGTGACTCCGTAAAATTGGCGTGAAACTCGGACAACATTGTTCACAGCTGTGACTTTTGAGTGAGAAATGCTTACAGGGGTCTTCCCCTTGGTGTTGCCATGTCATTTGAGCACTCTTCTGAGACTTTTGTGACATTTTTAGGGTTTCTACATGCTGCTGGTGGTCATTTCATAAAAATACTCGGGTCTCCGATAGGATAACATTGGGCTCGGTGCTCGGGCCGAGTACACGAGTATCTTGGGATGCTAGGCTCGAGCATCGAGCACACAAGCATTTTGGTACTCGCTCATCACTAGTTTTGACCAATCCATTTGTAATGGAGTTCTGAAAATGTGCGGTGACTTGTGGTTTAATCTGAATCCAGCAAATCCGGAACTTAAAGGGAACCTGTCACCCGATTTTAAGCCCCTACACTATCTCTAGCTGTCCCTACACCTTCCTAGCAGCTCCCTATCTATCCCTTTCTTATCTAAAGTGTCCCTATGAAAGAACTGTAAAATAAGTCTAAACTTACTGCAGTCCCCGAGGTGGGGGGACTGGGTAGGCGTGGTCTCACTTCCTTCATCACACCTCCTGGTTGTAATGCACGCCCCACTGGGCGGCATTATTCTGTGTCCTCTCTGCCCCATTAATTGGAATCTCCCGCCCTCTACACCTCTTTGCACCGGCCGGGCGTCACATCCGGCGCGTTGCATTATGGGCCGTCACGTGATCGGCCCTAGTGCATTATGGGGCCGATCACGTGATCAGCCCCAGTGCATTATGGGCTTGATCACGTGATCGGCCTGGCTTCAATAAGCGCATTGCGCATGCGCGGAGCCGGGGCCGATCACGTGATCAAGCCCATAATGCTGTTTTGAGCCGAGCCCAAAGATTCTCAATAGGATTGAGATCTGGGCTGTTTCCTGGCCAATTCGATAACTGGACATTATTGTCCTTGATTTAAGAGAGACATTTTCAGCTGTATATACAAAATGTTTTTTCCAGTCTGTAAAGCGCTAGGGCTAGAAAGGATCTGGAGAATGAAGTTATTAAAAAGACGGGTTTTATTAACCTCTTACAAGCCACAACGCGTTTCAGCAGCACAGCGCTGCCTTCATCAGGTTATGTCATTTTTTAGCTGTATGGCATGAGGCTCCATCTTGCTGAAAAATAAACGGTGTCCCTTCACCAAATACATCACATGCCGAAGGAATGATTTTAGGCTGAAGGACTTCCTTGATGTACTTTTCAGCATTAACCCCTTCCCGACATAGGACGTTGTACAACATCCTGTGTTTTTGCCCGTTCCCAACACAGGACGTTGTACAACGTCCTAGCAGATTTGAGCTGCTGCAGCTCCTGTGAGTGGGGTCACTCAGGTGTCACAGATGCTGCTGCTCTGTGACAACCTGGAGATGACCCCACAGGGGGTGGATTAACCCCCCCATGCCCAGGACCCTTCCGATCGGCAGTTTAAAAGTGAAACTGCCGATCGGAGGGAATCACAGGGATTCATCCCTCCAGATCTGATTGGAGCTCTCCAATCAGATCTGGAGGGGCGGATGGGCAAGTGCCCACCCCTCCACAGCCCCCTCCAGCACCAGGACTTGCAGGGCCCCCCCCGTCCCCCCCAACCGGCCGCCGTCCCTCCAACTGGCCGCCCCCCTCTATAATTATGTTTATGCCGGCGGGCTGCACCCGCAGGTGCGCCCGCCAACCACAGTGCCTATTGCCTGGTCCCCCGTCCCCCAGGCAGCTCCCCCTCCACCTCCTGCGGCGGGCTGCACACATCGGTGCACCCGCCGCTGCGCCTGCCCTGTCCGGCTGTGCGGCTCCTCTGGCGGCCGGTCGGTTCCCCGCCTCCTCTCCCGTCCTCCTCCTGCTCATCGGTCTATCGAGAGGGAAGTAAGGATGGATGGATGGATGATGGATGGATGGGTAAATGGATAGATGGATGGGGGGTGCATGCGTGGACATGTGAGTGCGTGGACATGAGTGTACGTGTGCGTGCACGGACGTGTGCGTGGACGTGTGCGTGCGTAGAGGTGTATATGCGTGGACGTATGCGTGCATAGACGTGTGCGTGCATAGACGTGTGCGTGCTTGGATGTGTGCATAGATGGATGTGTGCGTGGACGTGTGCGTGGATGTGCGTGCATGGATGTCAGCGTGCGTGTGAGGATGTGTGCATGCGTGGATGTCAGTGTGCGTGAGTGGATGTCAGCATGCGTGCGTGGATGTCAGCGTGCGTGGATGTCAGCGTGCGTGGATGTCAGTGTGCGTGCGTGGATATGTGCTTGCGTGGATGTCAGCGTGCGTGAATGTCAGCGTGCGCAGATGTGAGCATGTGTGGATGTCAGCGTGCGTGGATGTGCGTGCATGGATGTGCGTGCGTGGATGTGTGCGTGCGTGAATGTGTGCATGCGTGGATGTCAGCGTGCGTGCGTGGATGTCAGCGTGTGTGAATGTCAGCGTGCATGCGTGGATGTGTGCGTACGTGGATGTCAGCGTGCGTGCGGGGATGTCAGCGTGCGTGAATGTCAGCGTGCGTGCGTGAATGTGTGAGTGCGTGAATGTTAGCGTGCGTGCGTTGATGTCAGCGTGCGTGGATGTCAGCATGCGTGGATGTGTGTGCGTGGATGTGCGTGCGTGGATGTGCGTGCGTGGATGTCAGCATGCGTGGATGTGTGCGTGGATGTGCGTGCGTGGATGTGTGCGTGGATGTGTGTGTGGATGTGCGTGGATGTGTGCGTGGATGTGTGTGTGGATGTGCGTGGATGTGCATGGATGTCCGCGAGCGTGGATGTGTGCATGGATGTGGATGTGCATGCGTGGATGTGTGCATGCGTGGATGTCAGCGTGCGTGCGTGGATGTCAGCGTGCGAGCGTGGATGTGTGCGTGGATGTCAGCGTGCGTGTGTGGATGCATGCATGGATGTCAGCGTGCGTGGATGTGTGCATGTGTGGATGTCAGCGTGCTTGAATGTCAGCGTGCGTGGATGTCAGCGTGCGTGGATGTCAGCGTGCGTGGATGTCAGCATGCGAGCGTGGATGTGTGCGTGGATGTGTGTGTACGTGGATGTCAGCATGTGTGTGTGGATGCATGCGTGGATGTGTGCGTGCGTGGATGTCAGCGTGCTTGAATGTCAGCGTGCGTGCGTGGATGTCAGTGTGCATGGATGTCAGCGTGCGTGGATTTCAGCATGCGTGGATGTCAGCGTGCGTGGATGTCAACGTGCGTGGATGTCAGCGTGCGTGGATGTCAGCGTGCATGGATGTGCGTGGATGTGGATGTGCGTGCGTGGATGGTGGGTGCATAGGTGGATGGATGGGTGCAACAAGGGATCAAGTGTCCTCTTGTTGTAGTCTCTGGGATCATAGTCATGGTGCACTGTATGACAGATCATTGTCATACAGTGCACCATAACTCTGCCCCCAGAGACTGTAGGAAGAGGACACTTGATCCCTTGCTGCAGTCTCTGGATTGACCAGAGGCGATCGAGCGTCGTGGGACCTTCGTTGTGGACTACGTCGGAGGCGGTCGAGCGTCGTGGGACCTTCGTTGTGGACTACTTCGGATCTTTATAATAAAGATGGAGTCCGAATTTTGTTTGTGTTTTTTTTTCAAATAAAAAGATTTTTCTCTGTGTGTATTTTCTGACTATTTACCAGAGATTCCTAATGGCGGGTCTAACATTGGCCCTATATTATGAATCTCGGGCTTAGTGTTAGCTGCCAATAAAAAGCTGGCGTTAACCCCTTTATTGCCCAGTTTGCCACCGGCACCTGGAAGAGTCTGGGTACAGCGCCAGAAAATGGCGCTTCAATGAATGCGCCATTTTCTGGAGCAGCTGCGGGCTGCAATTCACTGCATGGGGGGCCCAGAACGCTTGGGCCTCTCCATGCTGCGGATTCCAGCCCCCAGCTGCCTAGTTGTACCTGGCTGGACCAAAAATATGGCGGAGCCCCACGTAATTTTTTTTTCTAGAATTAGTTCTAGAAAAAAAAAGGGCTTTGCTGTATTTTTGGATGCCAGCCAGGTACAACGAGGCAGCTGGGGGTTGGTGGCAATCCGTAGCTGCCAAGTTGTAACTGGCTGGACCAAAAATGGGGCGGAGCCCCACGCCATTTTTTTTCTAGAATTAGTCCTAGAAAAAAAATTAAAATGTGCTTCACTGTATTTTTGGTTGCCAGCCAGGTACAATGAGGCAGCTGGGGGTTGCTGGCAGTCCGTAGCTGCCAAGTTGTACCTGGCTGGACAAAAAATATGGCGGAGCCTCACGCCATTTTTTTTCTAGAATTAGTCCTAGAAAAAAAATAAAAATGGGCTTCACTATATTTAGATGCATAGTGAACACTTTGAACTCCCAGGTGCTTCAGAAATTGATCCGTAAAAATGAAAAAAGAAAATTTGTGTGAAAAAAAAAGTACTTTTTCCCTATTACGGATCAATTTGTGAAGCACCTGGGGGTTCAAAGTGCTCACTATGCATCTAGATGCATTCCTTGGGGGGTCTAGTTTCCAAAATGAGGTCACTTGTGGGGGAGTTCCAATGTTTAGGCACACATGGGCTCTCCAGGTGCGACATGGTGTCTGCTAATAATTCCAATTGTTAGCGGACACCATGTCGCGTATGGAGAGCCCCTGTGTGCCTAAACATTGGAGCTCCCCCACAAGTGAGCCCATTTTGGAAACTAGACCCCCCAAGGAACATATCTAGATGCATAGTGAGCACTTTAAACCCCCAGGTGCTTCACAAATTGATCCGTAAAAATGAAAAAAGAAAATTTGTGTGAAAAGAAAAGTACTTTTTCCTTCTTACGAATCAATTTGTGAAGCACCTGGGGGTTCAAAGTGCTCACTATGCATCTAGATGCGTTCCTTGGGGGGTCTAGTTTCCAAAATGAGGTCATTTGTGGGGAAGCTCCAATGTTTAGGCACACATGGGCTCTCCATGTGCGACATGGTGTCCGCTAATAATTCCAATTGTTGGCGGACACCATGTTGGGTATGGAGAGCCCCTGTGTGCCTAAACAATGGAGCTCCCCCACAAGTGACTCCATTTTGGAAACTAGACCCCCCAGGGAACTTATCTGGATGGGTTGTGCACATGTTGAACCCCCAGGTGCTTCACAAATTCATCTGTAAAATTGAATAAGTACCTTTTTTTCCACAAAAATTTTCTTTTTTCATTTTTACAGATTATTTTGTGAAGCACCTGGGTGTTCAAAATGTTCACCACCCATCTAAATAAGTTCCCTGGGGGGTCTAGTTTTCAAAATGGGGTCACTTGTGGGGGAGCTCCAATGTTTAGGCACACAGGGGCTCTCCAAACGCAACATGGTGTCTGCTAACAATTTGACTAAAATATCAGCTCAAATTGTTAGCGGACACCATGTCGTGTTTGGAGAGCCCCTGTGTGCCTACACATTGGAGCTCTCCCACAAGTGACCCCATTTTCGAAACTTGACCCCCCAGGGAACATATCTAGAAGGGTGGTGAGCATTTTGATCCCCAGGTGCTTCATAAATTCATCCGTAAAAATGAAAAAGTACTTTTTTTTCCTTAAAAATTTTCATTTTTCAATTTTACAGATTAATTTGTGAAGCATTGGAGCGTTTAAAATGCTCACCATCCATCTAGATAAGTTCCCTGGGGGGTCTAGTTTCCAAAATGGGGTCACTTGTGGGGGAGCTTCAATGTTTAGGCACACAGGGGCTCTCCAAACGCAACATGGTGTCCGCTAACAATTTGACTAAAAAATCAGGTCAAATTGTTAGCGGACACCATGTCGCGTTTGGAGAGCCCCTGTGTGCCTAAACATTGGAGCTACCCCACAAGTGACCCCATTTTGGAAACTAGACCCCCCAGGGAACATATCTAGATGGGTGGTGAGCTTTTTGAACCCCCAGGTGCTTCACAAATTCATCCGTAAAAATGAAAAAGTACTTTTTTTTCCACACAAATTTTCTTTTAGCCTAAATTTTTTCATTTTCACATGGGGAACAGGATAAAATGGATCCTAAAAATTGTTGGGCAATTTCTTCTGAGTACACTGATACCTTATATATGGTCATAAACCACTGTTTGGGCACACAGAAGGGCTCAGAAGGGAAGGAGCGCCATTTGATTTTTTGAATGGAAAATTAGCTCCAAAAGTCAAATTGCGCTCCTTCCCCTCTGAACCCTGCCGTGCGCCCAAACAGTGGTTTATAACCACATATGAGGTATTGGTGTACTCAGGAGAAATTGCTCAACAATTTTTAGGATCCATTTTATCCTGTTGCCCATGTGAAAATGAAAGAATTGAGGCTAAAAGAACATTTTTGTTGAAAAAATTAAAATGACCATTTTTTCCTTCCACTTTGCTTTACTTCCCGGTAAGCACCTGAAGGGTTAATAATCTTCTTGAATGTAGTTTTGAGTAGCTTGAGGGGTGCAGTTTTAGGAATGGTGTCACTTTTGGGTGTTTTCTGTCTTGTAAACCCCTCAAAGGGACTTCAAATGTGATGTGGTCACAAAAAAAAATGGTTTTGTAAATTTTGCTGGAAAAATGACAAATTGCTGATGAACTTTGAACCCTTATAACTTCCGAACAAAATTTTTATTTTTTTTCCCAAAATTGTGCTGATGTGAAGTAGACATGTGGGAAATGTTATTTATTAACTATTTTGTGTCACATAACTCTCTGGTTTAGCAGAATAAAAATTCATAATTTGAAAATTGCAACATTTTCAAAATTTTTGCCATATTTTTTATTTTTTCACAAATAATCGCAAAAATTATCGACCTAAATTTAATACTAACATGAAGCCCAATATATCACGAAAAAACAATCTCAGAATCGCTAGGATTCGTTGAAGCGTTCCAGAGATATTACCTCATAAAGGGACACTGGTCAGAATTGACAAAAATGGCCTGGTCATTAGGGTCAAAATAGGCCCGGGGGTGAAGGGGTTAAAGAGGACCTGTCACCAAACCAGGCATGGTGATCTAATTACAGCACTGGATGCAGCATGTCTGCAGCATGCAGGCAAGGGGTCCCCCAGCACTTGAGCAGCCCTGTACCCCGAGATAATACAGTTAGAAAACTATTCAACCCCCTGCAGATTCAGGTGGTTTGAGAAGATGCAAATAAGTTAGAGCCTTCAAACTGCAAACGAGAGTAGGATTTATTAACAGAAGCATAAATCTTACAAACCAAAAAGTTATGTTGCTCAGTTGAATTTTAATCAATTTTAAACATAAAAGTGTGGGTCAATTATTATTCAACCCCTAGGTTTAATATTTTGTGGAATAACCCTTGTTTGCAATTACAGCTAATAATCATCTTTTAGAAGACACTTTTGGTGGCATCATACTTTATGGGGGCAATGAAAGATCAATTGCCGGTTGATCGGCACTTGTCCTTCCTGCTCCCACATTGGGGGATGATGGGTGTGGCAGATGGATGATGTGGGCTGCAGGGGGGCATTGGGGGATGTTGGGTGCAGCAGATGGATGATGGGGCTGCAGGGGACACTGGGGGATGATGGAGGCTGCAGAAGAATGATGGGGACATTGGGGGATGATGGGGGCTGCAGAAGTATGATGGGAGCTGCAGGCAGATATTGGGGTATGATGGGGGCTGCAAAAGGCTGATGGAGGCTGCAGGGGGATATTAGGGAATGATGGGGGCTGCAGATGGATGATTTGGATATTGGGAGATGATGGTGGCTGCAGAAATATGATGTGGGCTGCAGGGGGACATTGGGTGATGATGGAGGCTGCAGAAGGATGATGAGGGCTGCAGGGGGACATTGGATGATGATGGAAGCTGCAGAAGGATGATGGAGGCTGCAGGGAAACATTGGGGGATGATGGAAGCTACAGATGGATGATGGAGGCTGCAGGGGCATATTGGGTGATGATGGGGGCTACAGAAGGATGATGGAGGCTGCAGGTGGACATTGGGGGATGATGGGGGCTGCAGATGGATGACGGATGACAGTTTGGTTATGCTGGTCTGTGATAGCAATTACTGTACAGTATATAATAAATGTTCATTTTTTTTGTTCATCAATAAATATGAATTCTTCATGGAGATAAGACGTACCCTGAAAATAAGACATTGAGCTTCTTTGGGGGCAAAAATTAATATAAGACGATGTCTTATTTTCAGGGAAACAGGGTATTAGCTCCAGACAGTGACATCACTGTGAGTTTGTTTCTGATTGTGTAAATGTCAGGGCCTAGAGTATAGAAAAAGATAAAGGAGACAAGCGAGATGCAATAGTGCCCTATCAATATGACACTGATTCCACACTTAAATCAAAAAGAGGTGCACTCACCTGGTCTAGTTGTGTGCAACCACAACTAGTTTTTATTGCATGTAGTTTGTAAGCTGTTGCAGGACCTCCACCGCCACGTAGCACGTGTAAAGATGATCAGATCCAGGGATAGTGTAAAACAGTCCGCGCTGCTTAAAATAATCAGTCACAAGTCTTTAGGTAAAAGACCCCCTTCTTTTATTTCCACCTACGCGTTTCAGTGCCACTCCGGGCACCGTCATCAGGGTATTACATGTGTCATACAGCCACAACTCATATATCACATATACCAGATGATCCAGATAAATGTCATTGATAACAAGCAAGTCATCATCAATGATGGGCGGTGCATCCCATCCTTGGAAAAAAAAAAAAAAAACCACAGGCGATTCATGACATTTTCTAATATCCTATCTATCTCTCATAATATATACTCAGAAACAGGGTCAATCATCAATAGAAAGAATCATATAAAAATATTATCAAAATCCCTAAGTTTTTACCGTATATACTCGCGTATAAGCCGAGTTTTTCAGCCCAAAATTTGGGCTGAAAAGTCCCCCCTCGGCTTATACGCGAGTATATGAAAAAAAAAAAAAAATACCGCAGCAGCCCCGGAGGTATACAGGCCCCCCATCAAGTTCCAGGGCCCCCCCCCCTTGCGCGCCAGCCTGTAAGGTAAATTCATACTTACCAGTGTCCAGTCGCGCCGTCTGCAGCTGCCGACATGACGATCCCGGGCTCCATTCAGTGTCTTCCGCATTTCCTGTAGTCGCGGGCAATGACGTCATTGCACGCGACTACAGGAAGCCGTGGGAAGACGCTGAATGGAGCCCGGGATCGTCATGTCGGCAGCTGCAGACGGCGCGACTGGACACTGGTAAGTATGAATTTACCTTACAGGCTGGCGCGCAAGGGGGGGGGGCCCTGGAACTTGATGGGGGGCCTGTATAACTCCGGGGCTGCGGCTGTATACAGCCCTGGGGCTGCGGCTGTATACAGCCCTGGGGCTGCGGCTGTATACAGCCCTGGGGCTGCTGCTGTATAAAGCCCTGGGACTGCTGCTGTATACAGCCCAGGGGCTGCTGCTGTATACAGCCCGGGGGCTGCTGCTGTATACAGCCCGGGGGCTGCTGCTGTATACAGCCCTGGGGCTGCGGCTGTATACAGCCCTGGGGCTGCTGCTGTATAAAGCCCTGGGGCTGCTGCTGTATACAGCCCGGGGGCTGCTGCTGTATACAGCCCGGGGGCTGCTGCTGTATACAGCCCGGGGGCTGCTGCTGTATACAGCCCGGGGGCTACTGCTGTATACAGCCCGAGGGCTGCTGCTGTATACAGCCCGCGGGCTGCTGCTGTATACAGCCCTGGGGCTGCTGCTGTATACAGCCCTGGGGCTGCGGCTGTATACAGCCCTGGGGCTGCTGCTGTATACAGCCCGGGGGCTGCTGCTGTATACAGCCCGGGGGCTGCTGCTGTATACAGCCCGGGGGCTGCTGCTGCTGTATATACCTCTGGGGCTGCATATGGGGCTGCATATACCTCTGGGGCTGCATATACCTCTGGGGCTGTATATACCTCTGGGGCTGCATATACCTCTGGGGCTGCATATGGAGCTGCATATACCTCTGGGGCTGCATATGGGGCTGCATATAGGGCTGCATATACCTCTGGGGCTGCATATACCTCTGGGGCTGCATATACCTCTGGGGCTGCATATGGGGCTGCATATACCTCTGGGGCTGCATATACCTCTGGGGCTGCATATGGGGCTGCATATACCTCTGGGGCTGCATATGGGGCTGCATATACCTCTGGGGCTGCATATACCTCTGGGGCTGTATATACCTCTGGGGCTGCATATACCTCTGGGGCTGCATATGGGGCTGCATATACCTCTGGGGCTGCATATGGGGCTGCATATAAGGCTGCATATACCTCTGGGGCTGCATATACCTCTGGGGCTGCATATGGGGCTGCATATACCTCTGGGGCTGCATATACCTCTGGGGCTGCATATGGGGCTGCATATACCTCTGGGGCTGCATATGGGGCTGCATATACCTCTGGGGCTGCATATACCTCTGGGGCTGCATATGGGGCTGCATATACATATGGGGCTGCATATACCTATGGGGCTGCATATACCTCTGGGGCTGCATATGGGGCTGCAAATACCTCTGGGGCTGCATATACCTATGGGGCTGCATATACCTCTGGGGCTGCATATGGGGCTGCATATACCTCTGGGGCTGCATATACCTCTGGGGCTGCATATGGGGCTGTATATACCTCTGGGGCTGCTGTATACTACCACTGGGGCTGCTGCTGTATACTACCACTGGGGAGGCTGCTGTATACCTCACTGCTTGGGGTTGTATACCTGTGCTGGAGTCCACCCTCGGCTTATACGCGAGTCAATAAGTTTTCCCAGTTTTTGGGGGCAAAAGTAGGGGGGTCGGCTTATACACGGGTCGGCTTATACACGAGTATATACGGTATATTGTTAACAAGGCTGTTTTTATTCATTTACAACACAATTGCTATGGCAATATAAAACAACTTCCAAATATAAGGTAGGGAGGGTAGGACAAAAGCTTCTGGGGGTCTGCAGGAGGGAAAGAGAAAGTCACTGAAGTCACTGACCCCGGGCACCTGAATTTAACCCCAGTAGATGTGGCTGGACTCCCCTTCTCCTTAGATCCTATTGGATAATTGGCAACTTAATTGATGCTTCAGATCGGTGGAAAGTGGGAAGTGGGCATTGCACTGTATTCTGCTTTAGCTTTAGCCAGATGGGCACCACAGTCAGAGGCACATTCCTTATTCAGTTCTATGCCTGCCAGACTGTGGAGACCCGAGTGTCTCAAACAGTACCTTCCACCCTCTCACCAGTCCTGTAATGAAAACACGGACAGGCCTAGATGGGTTGAAACAGGTCGGTCACAGTTTAATCATTTTTGTGACCAGAGAAGGGCACATAATACCTCATAACAGGTTCATCGCTGAAGGTCCTGTGTGCGACAGACAGGCCAATGAGCGGTTATATAAATGTGGCACCCCACTGGTCAGGCGTCACAGTTGGGGTACTGCACCTATAAAAGAGTGTGTGGTTATCCCTGTCGCAGTGGGAATGCAAGGTTTGTAGGAGGCTCCAAACCCGGTACTACCACATTCGAGCCTAGGCAAATGGTTGAAGCCCAGTCCCTAAAGAGAGAGTTAGGGGAGGTAGAAAAACAGGGAGTTTTAGCTTGCCCCGAGGAGAAGAAGAAAGGAAAACCTGAGAATAGGAAAGGGGTCTCCGAGGGAGGGGGTCTAGAGAAGGGGCAGCCCGGGAAAAGAGTGAAGGATCCCACATATCGTGGTGCCCATACACCAGGGGGAGCCCTGGTCCACCCAATGGGGTGCCGGTAACGAGGACGCAGTGCAGGGAGTCTAGCCACTGAGCCGCCATCACCGGCCGTCGCGGGTCAGTCTACTGGCCCCGACATCCTTCCTATACAGCACCGCCACACCAGGATTGCCCACTAAAGGTCAGGCCCCCCTTCCTAAGGGCTGCGAAGCACGGGAACTCATCAGCACCCTAACAGGCCTGGTAGTAAGGGGGTAGTGCAAGGACAGGAATGAGCAGCAAGACCTGGGATAATCAAGAGAAGGCATACCACGGGAGTCTCCAGCAGTGACTACCCGGCCGGCTACCTTACAAAAAGACTGTTTCTCACTGTGAACTGCATTGCCATCAGAACTGTTCCAGTAAAGTACATGGGTAGAGTGACAGAGTCTCTGTGTGTTTGTCCTACTACTGCATTACTCATAATTTACTTCTACAGACTGCATCCCCATCATCGCTGCACTCCTGTCTCGGAGGCCCAGCTCCACCTGCAGGGAGCTGTTCCATCCAGGCTGCCATACCATCGCCCTCCGGAGGACTGAGGCGGCGCTGGTGTCTAGTCACCAGAATCTGCAGGTGGCGTCACAAACTCTTTACTCCCATTTATTCTACCTCTTTTAATAAGCATAGCCCCCAGGGTACTGGTCTGGGCAGGCCACGAGTGACATCCCAACCTCAGCAAGAGCCCAGATACTGAGTACCCCATATACCCTGGGACAGCACATAACCTTTACACTTCTCTACATTTTCCGGCACGGAGGATCATGTGTATTACCTACACAGGACTTCGGCCCCGACCCATCAATATCAGGGCCTGTCCGACTCCATCCTGTAAGTTGGACAGAAATATGTCAAGACCAATCACCATGAGGTGAACTCCATCTGGTCTTAGAAATGCCGAGTTATTGCCCTCCAGTTGGTGGTGCTGTACCACTGTAACAAATATCTTAGAGTGTGAGCCCTCGTGGCAGGGTCCTCTGCCCTCCTGTACCAGTATGACTTGACTGACCACATATAATGTTCTTTTCCTCATCTACATATATTGTACTTGTCATCGTCTGCCCTTTCCACATGTAAAGCACCATGGAAACTAATGGCTCTATATAAATAAATAAATAAATAATAATAGTAATCTTCCCCTCACGAATTTTCCATCCGCACCTTGAGTTTCCTCCTTGATATCTCTATGATCTCTCTATGACTTTTGTACCTCTTGCACAGCGCTACACGGCTCGTGCTACTATCTCTGTCCACACCAATACCATCTCCGGGAAGAAGCAGGTTAAATGTTCTATGTCTGTTTTCATTACCGTGCAGAGTTCGACGATCTTGCATGTGCCCAAAATGTTGCCACCAGCATGAATTACCAATATTAGCACCCCCTGGCCCTCTTGGAGATGTCGACTACCTCCGGGAAGAGTTGAATTGGGCACTGCACTGTTATCTGCTCCAGCTTTAGCCAGGTGGGCATCATAGTCAGAGGCACATTCCTTATTTAGTTCTGTGCCTGCCATTCTTGTCACCAAACCATCTGATGAGGTTTGGTTGTTATGTGCAGCTCCGCCAGAGAAGTTGTGGAATCCAGATAGGACAAACATAGTATTTTCATATCGTCGATCACTATCATCTCCCTCTCAACTAGGACTTAACCCTTCTATGCACTATTGTTCTGTGTAAATAAAATATTTGTAAACATTTATCTAGGACATGTGAAAAAAGGCAAAACGCATCCTGGACATACATGATAATAAAAAGCTGCTTTTTATAGTACCTGAAAAACCTATGAGATTCCAGAAATCTATGCACACAGAAACACCAGATCAAAAAAAGGTTACAATCTACAATGAGATGGGGGTTACACATGCAAAGCCCACCAGGGCAGTGGTGTACTCGGTAACTGGGCCGGTCAGTTGTTTGGGAGGTTGCGGTGGCGGTGACCCGGTTTGTGGCTCTGGCCATGCAGTTAAAGGGGTAGTATTTACAGGGGATGAACGTGACGCAAACTTTGGTGTTCGGACAGGGATGGCCAATGCTGCAGATTAGCCCTGGGGCAGATGGTAGTGCAGCTGGGATGATATTACTCCCCATAGGCAGAATGGGACCCCAGGGCAGATGGAACAGTCTATTATGGTGAAGGTTATCAATGGGGTGCAGGATAGGGGGCGCAGGAAATAAATAGAGGACACAGGGATTGTAGTATCCTTTACCTTTTCTTCTTGACAGATGATAGTGCAGTCCGGGGGACTGGTAACAGGTAGAAGAAGAGATCCTGACAGCCTGGAGGCAATTGGGGATCCACCTTGCCAGGTGGGTTCGGAGGCCTTCCTTCTGCACTCTCCTTTTAGGGTTGTGCCGCCCCAGGGTATATGGGTACTCGGGTATCAGGGCCCTTGCTGAGGTGGCCTGCCCAGACCTATGCCCTGGGGGCTATGCTTTTATAAGGGGTAGTATAAATGGAATAAAGACTTTGCGACGCCACCTGTGGTTTCTGGTGATTGCACTAGCGCTGCTTTGGGCCTCCAGGGATGATGTACAGGCAGCTAGATGTTGAGGCTCCCCACAGGTGGAGCTAGATCCCCGGGGCTGGGATAGTCTCTACGAAGGACAGGATCAGGAGTTGAGGAGCCAACACACACACACCATAGATTGTCTCTTTACCTTTTACTGGTGGTGAGGCAGGTAAAACTCCAGTACACTGTTGGGTGGCCAGGAAAAAACACTTCTGGATCTCCACAGCGAGTGGGTGTAAGGCCTCCTTGTCTCTTTTCTCTTGTGTGAAGTCCCTGCACTATGTGAAACTTGGCTGGCTTTCTCTGCTCTCCTATCACCTGTGCTGAATTGGGATAACCCGCGTTAGCCTACCGCTATCTCTCTTCTGGCGGTGCCTGACTCCCTTGTTGGTGACTGCACAGACGCCCAGGAGATTGAAGTCTCCACGGTAAAGCGGTATTGTCTGCTGGGCTAGGTGCTCTCCTGTAGACGCGGACTCCGGTGTCGGGAGGCTTTCTGGGGTAAACCCAGATGGATCCTCAGTCCCCGAACTGCTCTTTCTCTGAGACTCCTTCTCCTTGCCTTCGATCCCACTCTTGGGGCCCTGCAAAGACTAGGTTGGAGGCTTTTCAGTGTCACTGGCTCGGGCCTAGCGCAGCTCCAACTACCAGGACGTCTTCACAGCTCTTCTAGCTTCTGCAGACTCTAACTAACTCCACCCCCACGCACCAGTATTTATAGGGGATTTTGCTTAAAGGCAGCAAGTTGAGCTCCCTACTGTGCTGGGGTGAAAGGTGTTGTTTGCGTCTTGTGCCCGCTATGGAAATCCATCCATGCTCTAGGTGAGTCTGTGGTTACCTGTGTGAGCAGGGCACCACAGGTTCCTGCTGCTAATAGCTAAGCTGCGTCCCTCTTCCAGCATGATGATTCCTCACTCATATCGCAAACAGCTCGAGCTTATCTCGGGTACTGCTGCACTGGTGTTAATTCCAGGCTCTCGTATGCTGTTGTGCTGTGGGTGTTTGGTGTGGCCAGGAAACTAGCAGCCTCCTGCCCTCAAGATTTGGCTGCCGGGGCATTCAGCATCTGCACAACCAAGGACTCTGGCGTCCTTTTCCTAGCGCTCTGCTCTGGGGTGAGCTCACTCACGGCTCCACTCCCCAGAGCTCTTGTCCACGTCTTCTCCTTTCCCTCTCCTCAGACTAACCAACTAATCCCTCCTCCATGCCGGAAAAAGGGCAGCTCCCCTGTAGTCGGGTTTAGAGCTCTCCTTTCTGGCCTGGAGTCAGGAATTGTGTTGCATGCTGGGTGTTACCTATTGGGTGAGTGAACATAGTCTTACACACCCGTTCACATTGTGCCCTGGCTCAGGTGCAGTTTTCTTATTATTCAGTCTTTTAGCAAGACAGGGAGTGCCCCACCCCCCTCCCATTCTGAGCCAGGCACATAAGCCGTCTGCCACACTGTGTCCATATTGGACTCTGGCCTGTCTTCACCCTCATCCATGAGGTATATTATACAGGATCAGGTTTTAAATTAGTTTAGACAGGACCGTTCTGATATGGGTCACCTTGAAGAGGTAGAACGGCTTACGTACTTTTTGCAAAAACGTATTAACTAAGTACCCTGTCTTTTATACAGTTTTTTACTAGCACTTGCTTTTTATTATTATTTTATTATAGCAGAGTACTTCCACACATTTGTTATACGCTTTTTTTTTTCTGTGGTCTGGGTGTTACCTAGTGTTGGGTCCTCTTGCAGGCATGACATCACCCCCCGTGAGGGAGACAATGCCAATGTGGCAACCGGACCACTGGGGTGCCACACATAAAGTACAGGGGCTTATTACAATGGTGGTCCAGGCATCTTGAGGAATTGGGGGATACAAAAAATTACATGAATGGTCACCAGCCAATCTGCGTAGAGCTTTTGAGTTTGGTGGAATTTGAAGGAGAGTTAAGTCCAGAGAACTACTGAATGGGCTATATACATTGTAAAGGACTTCTATTAGGGAGCATGATAGGCTGCCTTAAAAAGATGTGTTTTTAGGGAGTGACTGAAGCTATGAAAGTTGTGGATAGTCCTAATTTCTTGGGTAGAGCATTCCAGAGAATTGGTAAAGCTCAGGAGAATTCTTGGAGTCGGGGTAGGAGGTTCGGATTAATACAGATGTTAGTCGAAAGTCACTTGTAGAACGTAGAGAATGGGTAGAGTGATAGACAGAGATGAGGGAGGAGATGTAGGGAGGTGCTACACTGTGAAGAGCTTTATGGGTAAGAATTAGTGATGGGCGAGTCCTAAATTACTCGGAATCGCTTGACTCTAGCGAGCCCGGGACTTGCTACTCGTTGCGAGTCTAGCAAGTCCAATGTTAATGAATGGGGAAGCGAGTAATAGCGAGTAATGTGCGATTTACAAATCGCAGATGTGTCTCGGAAGATTCAGGCTCTATCTGCTACAATAGCTAAATCATGTTTAATAGGCTCCCGCTGTCACAGCACAGTTAACTCTCTGCTTACCGGCGCTGCAATAAGAAGAAGAAGGAAGACAGAAGAGAGAATAAAGAAGAGAGAAGACCTGGGTCTTTGGAGGGATATGTGGTGGTAATAAAGTTGGATTCCCTAATGGTGTCTGTGTCTTTATTTTTAATAAATAATTTTTCTCTGAGTGGTGTATTTTTTAACCCTTTATTGGAGATTCTTAGTGGCCGGGTCAAACCTGGCCTGACATTAAGAATCTCGGGCTTAATACCAGCTTGTATAACAAAGCTGTTTGCCCGCAACCCCCAGGTGCCTATTTGTACCTGGCCGGACACAAGAATATAGGGGAGCCCTTTTTTTTATTATTTCATGAATTTCATGAAATAATAAAAAAAAAATGCGTGAGGCTCCGCGCAATTTCTATGTCTAGCCAGGTACAGCTAAGCAGCTGGGGGCTGGAATCCGCAGCGTAGGGAGGCCCAAGCTTTCTGGGCACCCCCCGCTGCAAATTGCAGCCCCCAGCCTCCCCAGAAGATGGCGCGTTCATTGAAGCGCCATCCTCTGGCACTGAACCCCGCTCTTCCAGCGGCCCTGGTGGCGGTGGCACGCTGGGTAATAAAGGGGTTAATACCAGCTTTGTTATACAAGCTGGTATTAAGCCCGAGATTCTTAATGTCAGGCCACGTTTGACCCGGCCACTAAGAATCTCCAATAAAGGGTTAAAAAAAACACAACACAGAGAAAATTTTTTATTAGAAATAAAAAAAAAAGCCATTAGGGACTCCATCTTTAATTAAAAAAATCCTCTTCCGTCCGAGTAGTCCAAAACGCGATGTCCTCTCTGCTACATCCCTGTGCATAGATATAGATGTCTATGCACAGGGAATGAGCAGACTGAGAACAATCTCAGCTCTGCTACATCATCTCTGTGCACAGACATTCATGTCTGTACACAGGGAGAGCAGGCGGGCTCTAGGACCCTGGAGCTGCGGCAGCCTGCAGGACCCGAGCCCGGCACAGAGCAGACAGCTGGACTCGTTACTGTGCGAGTTTCCCTGCGATTACTTGCACAGTAACGAGTCCAATGCAAGTCAATGGCAATCCTAGTTTTGTCAGAGTCTCTGACAAAACTAGGATTGCCATTGATTTGCATTGGACTCGTTACTGTGCGAGTAAGACCCTAGTAAGAATGAGCAATTTGAATTGTATCATCTAGTGTATAGGCAGCCAATGCAGTGAATGGCACAGAGCGGAGGCGTCTGAGTAACGATTGGCCAGATAGGTGATCCTGGCTGCTGCATTAAAGATGAACTGGAAAGGGGAAAGTCTAGTGAGGGAGAGGCCAAATATTAGAGAATTTAAGTAATCAATGCAGGAATGGATCAGGGCCACAGTGAGGGTTTTGTTGTTGCCATAGTGAGAAAGACGTTCTTCAGGTGCACACGACAAGAGTGGGCAAGAGATTGTATATAGGACGTGAAGGAGAGATCGGTGTCAAACATAACACCCAGACAGCAAGCCTGCTGTCTAGGCGTTATCGTGGTGCCACACACCGAGAGGAAGATGTCAGATTTAGGGACGTTAGTGGAGGACAGGAGAAGAATAAGTTCAGTTTTGGAAAAGTTGAGTTTCAGATAGAGAGTGGACATGATGTTGGAAACTGCAGTTAGACAGTCATTGGCATTCTTTAGTACCACTGGGGTAAGGTCAGGGACTGTAGTGTATAATTGTGTGTCATCAGCATAAAGATGGTACTAAAAGCCAAATCTGCTGATAGTCCAATGGGGGCCGTGTAGAGAAAGAGGGACAAGGACTGAACCTTTAGGGACCCCAATAATGAGAGGAAGAGGAGAGGAAGTGGAGCAAGCAAATGATACTTTGAAAGAGTGATCAGAAACACAGGAAGTGAATCAGGAGAGAACAGTGTCCTTTATGCTGATGGAGTGCAGCATAGAGAGTATTGACTGTGGTTGACTGTGTCAAAAGCTGCAGAGAGGTCAAGAAGAATAAGCAGAGAGTGGTCACCACTATGTTTTGCTGTCAAAAGGTCATTGGTCACTTTGATGAGGGCAGTTTCTGTAGAGTGTAGCGGTAGAAACCAGACTGTAATTAATCTAGAAGAGAGTGAGTGGAGAGGTAATGGGGTGGTGGTGTAGACCAGGTGCTCCAACAGTTTAGAGATGAAGGGGAGGTTGGAGACTGGTTTGTAGTTATTTGTGCAGAATGGGTCAAGAGAAAATTACTTTAATAATCAAGTAAAAATAAACTGTTTGAAGGAGGAAGGTATGATACCAGTAGACAGGGAGAGATTGAAGATTTTGGTTAGGTGAGCAATGACAACGATAGAGAGAGACTGGAGTAGGTGTGAGGGAATGGGGTCAGTGGTGCATGTAGTGGGACGAGAGGAAGATAGGAGCCTGAATACTTCTTCTTCTATGACTGGGCCAAATTTGGAGAGTGAGCCAGAGGGGATGTTGTGAAGAATGGGAGTAACAGTGCTTGGAGGCCAAGAGCTGATTTCCTGGCAGATGTTGTCTATTTTCTTCGTAAACTAAGAAGCCAGATCATCAGCACAGAGGTCAGTGATAGGGGCCTGCACTTTAGGACTGACAAGAGAGTGAAAGGTGTCAAAAATTTTATTTGTTCAAAATTGCAGAGGGTGGACGGTGTATACGGACCTGCGCTGCATAGACCAGAAAGATCAGATGGTGTTCATCATTTTAGTGTTTATTTCCGACGTGTTTCTGAGTTAGTCCCATTATACTATTATTATCCTATTATACTATTCCCTGAGGAATGAATTGGGACTAACTCCGAAACGCAACGGAAATAAACACTACAATGATGAGCACCGTCTGATCTGGTCAATGCAGCGCAGGTCCGTATACACCATCCACCCATTGCAATTTTGAACTACGTTAACCATTGTGGTGTGGATCCTTGCAGCAGCTATCACCTTTTTGTCCTGACGCTGGTTGTGTGTTACACAACCCCTCTAAGTGAGTGACTAGTTAAATTTAGTCCACCTTTTTACCAATGATAAGACCCTATTGCACTTCTCTTTCCCTTGTCTAGTATTGATGAAAAATTTTATTTGGATTGTTGAATAGTGAAGAGATCAGGGTGGTGAAGTAGGTTTGTTTGGCAAGGTGAATGGCAGAGTTGTAGGTTCTTAACATGAATTGATAATGCATGAAGTTGTGTGGTGAGCGAGTTTTCCTCCACAGACGTTTAGCACTCCTAGAGCATCCCTGGAGAAATTGAGTTTGTGATGTGAGCCAGGGCTGTTTTTCTCTGTGTTTGGAAATTATGAGGGTGAGGGGCGCTACTTGGTTCAGGGTGCTTCTAAGAACATCATTGTAGTGATTCACAGCCAGATCAGGACAGGAGATTGAGGAGATTGAGGACAGTAATGAGTGTAGAGAGTCTTTTAGTGTATGGGGGTTAATGGCCTGTAGATTTCTGGATGTGTGATAGGTAGGAGTCTGCTTTGGTGGGCGAGGGTTTGTGAGTGTGAAGGAAAGAAGGTTGTGATCAGAGAGAGTTAGAGGTCAATTATTTAGGGAGGAGGTTGATCAGAGTTAGGTAAAGACCAGGTAAAGGGTGTTACTGTTGCGCCCCAGGGCTGTGGGGTACTCGGAACCGGATTTGATGCTTCTGGGAAGTCACAGGGGTTAAGACCCGGCTCCGTGACCCTGGGTTTCAACTTAAAAGTTTGGGGACTAGGGATTTAGGGATGGTTGACATGATGCCACCCGTGGTGTTCAGCTATTGATGGCCAACGCTGCGGTGCAGGACCTCTGGAGACGGTGGAGTCGCAGCTTTCATATTTTCGCTCCCCATGGGTTGAGCGTTTCCCATGGCAACCAGTGTAGTATACCGTGATGGAAGGCCAGCGTGGTTGTTCTGCAGGAGACTGGGGTTGGAGGAACTCACAGGCATGTCTTCAGTGGCCTTGCTGGCTTATCAGTCTACTGCTCTGCAGGTGGGAAATAAACAGTCTAACACACAGTTCTGGAGTTCTATACCCATTTTATTTAGCTTTCACTTCAGTGATGTCGCCGGGTACTGTCCTTGACAAGTCTTAGTCCAGATAGTCTCCAAAGAACCGGTATTGTTTATCCAGGACACCTCCTTATGCTCCTTTCTCTCACAGGTTGCTTTCCTCAGTGCTGACTGTCCGCCTATCTCCTGCACGCACCTCCGGACACAGAGCTCCAATCCAGCAACCACAGATTCTGTCAGGCGACTGGTACCAAGTCCCCTGACCCTAGTACGGCTACCTTCTTGGTGGATCTGTCGGGTGTTGGTCACAGCTCCTCTAAATCTAGTGGCTTCCAGTTCTGTGGGTGGAGCATAGAGTCGCCTCACCACCTTCAGGGCCGGTCCCCTGGTTCCCAACCAGTCCTTCCGTTTAACTCGGATTTGGGCGAACGGGTGGATCATTCTCTGTCCGTGCCCCTATGGCTCCTTCTGTCTTGCTTGTAGTCCATTGATCCAGGACTCAGGATGAGCTCCTCACTGCTCAAGTCCTCCAGATGCTCACTTCTCCTTCTCTGACTGACCACTCCTCCACTAACTTTCTACCCTCCCCCTTTCTTCCCTCCATCCACTGGCTGAGCCCTTCCTCTATCGGGTCCGCCCACCGTCCCTGCGACCATGTGTGTTGGGTATTTGTTAGGTGTCTGGACTTACCATCCAATTTCCCTTGGAACAGGAATACCACAACCATGGAGTGGGTGCAGTACCCCTTGTGGCGACCAGACCGCAGGGACGCCACATTACCATCCTTTTGCGTCTCAGTGATTTTTTCCTGACTGAAATGGAAATCAGCTTGATTTTTGCTGTGTTTTTAAAACAAGCACTATTTCAATTTTTAGTCGTTTTGCTGCTTTTTCCAACCATTGAAAGCAAATAAGAATGAAAAAACACAAAGCTGCATTAGGCCCTTTTCACATTAGCGTTTTCGCTGATGTGCGGCCATTCAGCAAGGTGGCGCCGCATCAGCTAGATCGGCCGCCTGACGGCTGCACTTGCGGCCTGGATCCGGCAAGCCCCATGCATTGTCTATTGGGCTTGCGGTTGAGTGCGGCAAATGTAGTTCTGCCGGATGCTTTTTCTTTTTGCGGCCAGAAGTGCCAGATCCGGCCGCACATCAGCAAAAATGCTAACGTAAAAGGAGCCTTACTGCAGCAAAGATGCAGCAAGAAAATGCTTTCTTACTGCCAAGAGATCAAGTTTTGCTTCAGAAAAAATTGCCTTGTGTGAACATATGTTTAATTGCAGAAATTTCTGTAACAAATTGGCATCCCCTACCAGAAAAACACAATAGACTAGTTCACATTTAAGGCTGGGCTGCATTTGCCTGAGTTTGCATGCATTTTTACCGCTAAAAACGCATCCAAATGCAACCAAAAATGCAGGGTTTAATGTTAAATGCATTGCAAACACATGCAAAAATGCATGTGCATTTGTAAAAACGCAATACGTATGCGTTTTTGCAAACACAGCCCTAGACGCAGCAGCCCACGTTTTTGGCTGCATTTGCAAAAAAACTTGCGTTTTTGTATGCATTTGCAATGTGTTTTGCATTAAAACCTATGGGTGTGTTTTTGGTTGTGTTCGGATGCATTTTTAGCGGTAAAAATGCATACAAACACAGCCAAACGCAGCCCAGGCTTAGATGTGTAAAGGCCCAATGGGTTTCTGAAACATTTTCTTGTAAGAATTTGGGGTGGAAAAATGTTTCAATAATTGACAGGCTACTGATTTATTTCTGCACCAAATCTGCAAGAAAGAAAGCAGTAATTGTACAGTTGTGGCCAAAAGTATTGACACGCCTGCAATTCTGTCAGATAATACTCAGTTTCTTCCTGAAATTGATTGCAATCACAAATTCTTTGGTATTATTATCTTCATTTAATTTGTCTTCAATTAAAAAACACAAAAGAGAATGAAGCAAAAAGCAAAACATTGATCATTTCACACAAAACTCCAAAAATGGGCCAGACAAAAGTATTGGCACCCTCAGCCTAAGACAAAACCTTTAGACAAAATAACTACGATCAACTGCTTCCGGTAACCATCAATGAATTTCTTACAATGCTCTGCTGGAATTTTAGACCATTCTTCTTTGGCAAACTGCTTAGGTCCCTGATATTTGAAGGGTACCTTCTCCAAACTGCCATTTTTAGATCTGTCCACAGGTCTTCTATGGGATTCAGGTTTGGACTCATTCTGGCCACCTTAGAAGTCTCCAGTGCTTTCTCTCCCAGGTCTTTCAAGGGTAGTGTCTCAGCCTCCTTCCTTTTTAGTCTTTGGGCCTTTGGGGTTGTAACCACTTGCCACGACGGTAGGGTCAGTAGTGGTTTGATCAGGGAAGCAGATTCCAGATCAGGATAGTTATCCAAAACGATCCCTAGCTCCTCACAGGTTATTTTATGTCTTCCAAGGTCCTGACTTGGACTTTCTTGTCTCCTGTGGTTATAAAAATACCGAAGGGAAACAGCCAGCGGAATCGGTTCCCTCTCTGCAAAAGAATGTCGGTAAACGGCTTCAGAATTCTTCTTTTGCGCAGTGTGATGGCTGACAGGTCTTGGAACAATTTGAGTGTGGAGCCCTCGTACATGACAGTCTGTTGGTCACGGGCTCTGCGCAGTATTAGGTCTTTAACTCTGTAGTCTAAAAAGCGTCAGATTACATCTCGTGGCTGCTCCACCTGTGCGGGTCTCGGTCTAAGAGCTCTATGGACTCGTATCAGATCTATTTCCCTCTTGTCTTCCTCTGGTAGGGTGCTTTTGAAAATTTCAGTGCCTGCTTTCTCGGGGGTTTCCGTTGCCACTGATTCAGGAAGGCCTCTTATTCTTATAATATTGCGCCTCTCCCGATTTTCATGGTCTTCTAAGGTTGAATTGACCATGTGGATTAGATTTTCGTGTAATTGTAGGCCCTCCAGGATGGTATTTGTTTGGTGGATAAGGGAAGATTGAGAGTTTTCGACTATCTCCACTCTGTGTCCTTGTTGAGTAAGATCACGCTTAATGTCAGCTAGTTCTTTTCCAATTGGCTCTAGTGATTTAGCTAATGACTATGGTATCCTTGTCTATTGGTCCTGCTTCAGAGTCGCTCTCCAGATCAGTCTCTGATTCGTCTGCCAGAGCTGAGTCCGGGAATTTGAAGGCGATGTCTATGTCATTTAATGTGGCTTGCTTTTTCCACAGTTTGTCGACATCTGCTTGTGTGACTGATTTAGTGTTTTTGGACGACCCTTTCGGGGTTTTGGTGCCCGTTTTCCCCATGATAGTAAGCGATTGGAATGGTTAGGTATAGTTCAGTGTAGTCACGGAGCTCCCCCTGCTGGCCACGAGGGGCTATTACGGCATAGTTAGGTTGTTAAGGTATCTGAGAAAAGTAATGTTGATATCACAGTCAGTTCTTAGATGAGATCCTCTGTAGTGTATATGAGATACACCAGGTTTATGCTCAGGATGGCTTAAGTGTGGTTGTTGTGGGAGTATAGGAGGGGTAATAGTTGTGGGGCCGTGGCTCTGGAACCGGTCTCAGGCCCAGGGGTAGCAAGGATGCAGGGGTCTCGAAGTAGGTAGCAGTCAGACCGTTCTTAGACAAAGTGTAGAGTTGCTTGAACTGTCTTTAATGGGCGGTCTGGGCCGCAGGGACCCCCCTCACGGGACGTTAGGGTGAGCAGAGCCCTCGATCCCAGTCCCCAGCCTCCGTTCCCACCACTCACACTCACCCGGCCTCCCGAGTTGCAGCAGCTCTCTTATGGGGCCTCCGATTGCCTTGGGGTCGCAGTGCTTACAGGCGGCTCTCTCCCGCTCTCTCTCCCCGGCCCGCACTCCACAGTGCACTCCCGTCTCTGGCCCCTCACCTCACTACGGTTCCTGGACGGTCCCGCTCTGGCGCCCTTCTCTCTCTCCAGACAGCTATGAGCCGTCGGCAGTTATGCAGAGGTCCACCTGAAATCGGGAGGTTCCTCCGTCTGTCAAGGGCTGTATCCTCCAGAGGCCTGATGACAGCCAGCAGAGCTCCGCAGGTGTCTCGTGGCGGGCCCTGCTTCTCAGCTCCTCTAGGGCCT
Source organism: Allobates femoralis (assembly GCA_033576535.1). Classification (NCBI taxonomy): domain Eukaryota; kingdom Metazoa; phylum Chordata; class Amphibia; order Anura; family Aromobatidae; genus Allobates; species Allobates femoralis. Next base: position 242,693,533 of record JARQOC010000002.1, on the reverse strand, counting down.
GTGTCACCAACAGTTTGGTGTAGCAGCTGGGAGGGTAGGGATAGAAGGTCTGGGTAACACTTCTTGACTTTTGGGGTCCCTCCAGAGGCTGGATGGCACGGATGGCGGTGGATATTCAGGAGAGCTATTATGCACAGCCTCCTCCATCCGCGGCCATCTTGGATCCTATATTTGTTTATTTAAGTCATGCCCATTCAAGTATCCAAGTATTCGTTACTAAGCACCAGAGCATGGTAGTGCTCGCTCATCACTAGTAATCATGATATGGAAGTTCATGTAACATTTATTGACTCTTCTTAGTCTGCTCCTTCCTCTTTTGGCCCCCCCAGTGCTTTCTCTCAAACCATTTTCTAGTGCTTTTTGAAGTGTGTTTTGGGTCATCGTCCTGCTGGACGATCCATGACCTCTGAAGGAGACCCAGCTTTCTCACACTGGGCCCTACATTATGCTGCAAAATGTGTTGGTAGTCTTCAGACTTCATAATGCCATGCACATGGTCAAGCAGTTCAGTGCCAGAGGCAGCAAAGCAACCCCAAAACATCAGGGAACCACCGTCATGTTTGACTGTAGGGACCGTGTTCTTTTCTTTGAATGCCTCTTTTTTTCTCCTGTAAACTCTATGTTGATGCCTTTGCCCAAAAAGCTCTACTTTTGTCTCATCTGACCAGAGGACATTCTTCCAAAACGTTGTAGGCTTTCTCAGGTACGTTTTGGCAAACTCCAGCCTGGCTTTTTTATGACTCGAGGTAAGAAGTGGGGTCTTCCTGGGTCTCCTACCATACAGTCCTTTTTCATTCAGACGCCGACAGATAGTACAGGTTGACACTGTTGTACCCTCAGACTGCAGGGCAGCTTGAACTTGTTTGGATGTTAGTCGAGGTTCTTTATCCACCATCCGCACAATCTTGCGTTGAAATCTCTTGTCAATTTTTCTTTTCTGTCCACATCTAGGGAGGTTAGCCACAGTGCCATGGGCTTTAAACTTCTTGATGACACTGTGCACTGTAGACACAGGAACATTCAGGTCTTTGGAGATGGACTTGTAGCCTTGAGATTGCTCATGCTTCCTCACAATTTGGTTTCTTAAGTCCTCAGACAGTTCTTTGGTCTTCTTTCTTTTCTCCATGCTCAATGTGGTACACACAAGGACACAGGACAGAGGTTGAGTCAACTTTAATCAATGTCAACTGGCTGCAAGTGTGATTTAGTTATTGCCAACTCCTGTTAGGTGCCACAGGTAAGTTACAGGTGCTGTTAATTACACAAATTAGAGAAGCATCACATGATTTTTCTAACAGTGTCAATACTTTTGTCCACCCCCTTTTTTATGTTTGGTGTGGAATTATATCCAATTTGGCTTTAGGACAATTATTTTTGTGTTGTTTCATTGAAGACAAATTAAATGAAGATAATAATACCAAAGAATTTGTGATTGCAATAATTTTCAGGAAGAAACTAAGTATTATCTGACAGAATTGCAGGGGTGTCAATACTTTTGGCCACAACTGTACAAAACTTCAGGATTCTTTTGATTTTTCCACATAAGGATTTGCATGAAGTTGTGTGACTAAACTTCAGCAATGTCAGTATCACTTTGTAATCTCCAACAAATCTGTGATTCTAAATATCATTTTCTCTTAAGGCCACGTTACACACACAGATATATTGGTCACAGATCTCTGGTTGCAGTGAAATCATGGACACATGATTTCATTGCAACCAGAGATCTGTGACCAATATATCTGTGTGTGTAACGTGGCCTTTATCCTTTTGCAGAGGGTGAGGGGGGAGGCGACATCTGACATATGGAGCAGCTCCAGCCCACATTTTCAGCAGTCGTAATGCATGACAGTTGTACGCTAGATTTCATGGCAAATTTTAGCGGCTGCTCCCCCTAGTGCTTAAAAGTGGAATATATCATTTTATAAAAAAATATTTTTCAGATTTTACTACATTAAAAAATGACAATATTGGAAAAACAAATTAAAACATCAATAATTTGCATTTTTGCAATTGTTTTTATTTATGGCTTCTTCCCTTTAAGATTGTCTGCAAGCATGTTGCAATACTCCAGCATACGCACATCCCTTTTTGGGGGTAGGGGGAAGCATCTGGCAAAATTTACTCTAGTACTGTGGATTTAACAGAGACCACAATATTTCTAATCCAAACAATACAGGTATCATGTTGCAGATGCAGTGCACCAAGAAGGCGCTCATTCATCGGAAGCTTCCATGAGGTCCAAAGATATGGTGTTTTGGTGGCCACCACCAGGATTGCACTGTTATCGCACATGCCTTCCCTGGTTCCAGGCTCAGTGAAAGCAACAATTGCTCAAACCTGTCTTAAATTGCTGTCCACAACTCTGTAACTGGGTAACTGCATTCTGCAAGGCATTTTCTATTTAACACCGCTTGATTGCGGTGAGCACTGGTTGCGCAGTACAGTGATGGAGGATTCTCTCTGCATTGTTGGAACACATGGCACATTAAGGGAGGGTTGAGGGTGCAGGTGGATACCCTAGAGGAGGTTGAGGAGGCAGAAGCAAAGGAGGAAGTAGTAGATACAGAGGTTGTTCCTGCAAGCCTTGCTTGTCCAGGTGTAAGTGGTGAAATGCAATCTGTCAGCCCTAGAGTTTTTCAAGTAATGGGTCATGTTGTCTGCAACATGCTGGTGTAGGCACAGCTTTCTTAGAGAAGTAATGGTGACTGGGCAACTGATACTGGAGGGCTGCAATGGCCATCAGCTTTCCAAAACCATCTGTATCCACAGGTGGAAAGGCAGCATTTCAATGGCCAACATATTGGATATGGTGAAGTTCAAGTTCGTATATTTTGCATGTGTTGGAGGAAATAATCATTTAGGCTACCACAACTGGAAGACCATGGGCTGGCTGCTGTGTTGAGAGAAGGTGGAGTTTGGTGTACACAACAAACTGGTGGACTGTAAAGAATGTGCAGGCAGAGATGTTATGTTGGCTTCAGAAAGATGTGGTGTGCTCTGTGTCTGAGGTTGGTGAAAAACTGCAAGCATGTCAACTTCTGTAATAGCTGACAGGCTTTCACTCACCCCAACTGTAGCAGGTAAGCAAATGGAGGTTTTGTGGCCTGATACCTGTGTGAGAACAATTCCATGGTGATGGAGGAGGAAGCAGCAGATGCAGTTTATGGGGTGACTAGTGTTTGGCAAGGCCTGCTAGGCCACGTTCTAGCACAGGAAGATTTCCAGATTAATGCATGTTGCATGCCCATGTGTCGGTTCATGCACGTAGTAGTTAAATTGCTGGAGTTTCTGCCTCTACTGAGTCGTTGTTTACAAAGTTGGCCGATAACGTGATTTGGGTCATCCTTTGCAGTCTCAAAATAGCCCAGGCTAGGAAATCCTTGTCACCCATGTAAACTGCATATGTGGCGCCCCTGTGACCAGGGTGGCCACATAGGGAACCTCAGCCAGGCAGATAGGAGACAGTTTGTGCAACAAACACCCTCACAGCACACACACACACAAGAGCACAGCACCCAATCCCAGAGCCCGGGATTCTAGGCGGGCAAGGGGTGGTGGGTTTAGAGGAAAGTGGGTGGAGAATGTAGATTAGGTGACAGAGAGCTCAAATAGAGAAAGAAGAGGAGGAAGGAGTTAGTAGGCCGAAGTAGGCTGACCAGTAAAGACAAGACCTGCAGAAAGAGACACACATCACGGTGGGGTTGGGCTCCCTAGAGACGCAGAATCCACATAGTCATAGAAACCATGGAGAGAAAGCTCATCCATAGCCAGCATCCCAGGGGAGTGTGGGGACAGAGACCGGACTAGTATCACCGGGTCCAAGGAACATGGCAGCACCGACCAACTACAGGCGGAGTAGTTTTCCCTCATTGTGCTGGAATCACACAGGTTAGATGGAGTCTGGTAACACCTTGGAAGGTAGGGTTACTGCAGACTAGGCACACACCAGAGTGTCGGCTCTGTGGGGAACTGAGATTCCATACCGGCTTCCCAGAAACCGATAGGGAGCTTTAACTTCAGGTTGCAGTACCCAACACAAGGGTTGCTGGCACAGCAGCAACCACGAGGACCCACAAGGGTTGGAGCTGCCACCATACAATCTGGAGAGAGAACAGAGAGAGGGAGAGAACAGCCTGAAAGGACACCTAGAAGAAATGAGGGGTCTCAGAGTGACAGCCTGGCTGCAGTGGGTCCAAGGTTTCCAGAGTTAACTGCACTGTGAACTGTTAAGAACTGAACTGTACTGAGAATTGCTGTGCACTGCTTGAAAGACGGTGAACCCTGCCTGAGTGTCTGTGTTTGATTCCAGGTATATTGAACTTTTCCTTTTACCCTGCCAGGAGCAACCCGACCCACGGCGGGCTCATCCATTTGGCTGCAGCCCCATCATCCATCCATCCTCCTGGCAGAGTAGCGCTGCAGCGGTGGTCCCATCACTGACCACTACCCGTGGATGGTGTCACGACAAACATTATCCCCTGTATATATCCCCTTTTACTTGTGAGAACCCAGGACACGGTCAGGACCAGAACCTCCATGACATCCCCAGCAGTACCCCGGTCCGGTACGGAGTACCCCGTCCCAGTGGGCTCCACACAAACCCCTGACCATTGCTGCAGCAGCCAGAGTTGTAGCTGATTATGCAGTGTTTGTCATGTTTGCATTATTCCATGTTTGTGAGGGAAGCCGCAATTTAACATTAGCATCTACCCCACATACACTTTGAAAACCACATCTATCCCCCTTCCATCATGCCTTTTTCCCCTTCCACCATGACCCCCCTGTTTCCCACTCAACTTTGATGTCCCTTACCCTCTTTTAACCAGTCGTTTCACAATCCTTGGGCCATAGCTGTCAGCCACCTGTCACTAAATTACCAATCAGTATTTATTTGCTGAGATAGTGTGGCAGAAGCACAGAATTATAAATCAGTTTTTATATGCTGAAATGTCTATGTTTGGCTGGACGACAGACTTAGCAATCAGTTTTCATATGCTGAAAAATCTATTTGTTGCCGAACCACAGATCTATAAATCAGTTTATATATGTAAAGCTGGAGTGCATTTGCAGGACTAGGGACTCTTGAAAAATACAGGGAGCAGGAAACCAGGAATTCAAACTGAATACTCAAGCGGGGCTAGAATGTAGACTACAGTTTATAAAGCCAGCAAAGGAGGACCACATGATCAGGAGTGAAGCAGCGGAAGCCATCTTGGAAAAGGGCATGGATGAAAAAATAGGTAATAGAAGATCCAGAGTCCTGACAAGCGTAGAGATTATACTGGAAACTGTGATATATAAGAGACCAAAGGTGTAGATGGAGAAGAATAACAGTTATGAGGAGGGGTTCTTGGGACTGTGAGCCAAAGCTTATTCTGATGTTATCAGTTTTCTGCTTGAAGAACTAAGCAAAGTCTTCAGTAGAGATAAAATGAGAGGGAGGAGGTGAGAATGGTGGAGAGAATTCAAAGTGATGAATAGCATCAGGAAGGCAGCATGTTCGAATCAAAGGCACTTAGCCTAACAGTGTTTTTAAAAAGAATGTTTAGGTCTTCATTAAAAAATGCTTTTGCAGTGCTTGATGCAGTTTTTTGAACTAAAGCTAGAAGTGGAAATAAAAGGAATTGGGAATATATTGAAGAGTCAAACTTCTCATATCGACTGAATCCACTTCTAGCTTTGGCCTGCACGTCCTCATCAAAACCTGCAGTGGTGTTTTCGCAAAAATTGTCCTTACATTTAGTTGAAAAATATCACATGTATTGTTTATTAAAAAAAAATTGTGAGAAACAAAGCTCCTAATTGTCCTATTACTAATTTGATTAGGATATGTTACAATTTCTTTGTGAAATATAATGAATACTTAGTTATATCTCGATAATTAGTATTTTACCCTTCTGTTTGTGTGTTTGGCTCTTTACTCCAGAGCTTAATTATACATTTTTAAAGACGCACTATGGAGATTCGTGATGCAACAGATATTTTAATCACATAACCCACATTACTTTAACATGCCCCTACTTGTTTCGGGGCTGCAAAATTAATTAGCTTCTTGTCATTACACATAAAACTTTCTTTGTCCTCAAGTTTAAGTGCAGACCTGGAGAATAATCACTTGACAAAGCAATTTGCATCTAGTTCAGTTATCCTGTCCTTTTACTTCTCACAGGGGATCTTATTACTGATAATTTCACACATTTATTTCAATCAATCCATATTTTAATTACAATCTCCTGTACTTCTGAAAGGAGATTATTAAGATTTATCTCATCTATATACATTGGATGGTCAGACATTCTGTTCCAAATTACATGGGAATATTTGATAAATATTTTCTAAACAAAATAATGATATGCTAATAATAATTTAGTACTGGATGATAGGTCATTACAACTAAATTGCCTTATTTTGGATGTCTGGAAGACAAATTCACAACTGCAAAGGGACTACACTTTATATATAATCATATACATTGTTTCAGCCAAAGCTATTATTCAATTTAATTAACTTTTTTACATTACGTACAAGTCAGTGTCAGACGCTGGTAGCTCTGATGGCCACTTTACACGTCCCAACATCGGTCCGATGTTGGATAGAACAATGCGGGAGCACGCATTTTTTGGGCAGAATTCCAAGATCGCATAGGAGATGTTACACAGTGCAATATCGGCATACAACGCAACTGCGATGTGTACGCCCCCTTGTACGAGCAACCCAGGAACGACCATTAGCATGGGAGAGAATAGGGGAAGTTGTACTCCAAATCGGTGTTGGGCTGTCACACAGCACGATCCGGCCACATAGTCCATCCAATATCGGGCTGTTGGAGAGCCTGCTCATTTTTTCCCCGATATCGTTTTGGCATCGTTCTTGCATCGCATTGGACTTTTATACCATACAACGCATGAACGATATCGGGCCACATGACCACATGACTTTTTATCCAAGTTGGACGACGATATCGGGACGTGTAAAGTGGCCATGAGAGTTTTTCATAGAAATCAGTGGAACACATTGACACTACCTAAATGTTTTCATTTCTTTTGGTTGATGGGAATAAATATGGGAGTAAAGCTAGTGTGAACACAACCTTGGCAATACTATATTAACACTGCTCTATATCAATTTTGCTGACTACGAAATAAAATGTGATCACTATGAATTTTGGTGTGCTGAATCCAAAAATCTCATCCATTTCCTCCAGTCATGTCTGGCTTTTCCGCAAAATGCTGTTCACTAAAGAGGTCTTACAGTAACATAACATTAAATATAATTATTTTATTAAGATGTGCTGAATGTGCAAAAAGAAATGCTGAACATGCAATTGGTATAATACAGTAGTAAGATTTCTTAATAAGTAGTTAAAAATTCCTGCTTTCAGAATTTTATGGCTGTATAAGCAGTGTAAAAACTAATGACAGCATTCAATCATTTAAGAGGCTTTCAAGTTGCAGCAAATTTAGCTGTTAAAAAGTTTTTTTGTTGTTTTTTTGCCATTGAGTAAAAAATAATATCAGTTTGTTCAACTGATGGCCTATAGAAAGGAGTCTGGCTTCCAAGGTACCACACAAGAAACATCTCATGATGGGTAAAAGCAGTGACTCAAGACCTACACATATGTCATCCAACACTCAAACAGTTCGTCTACCGGAACGATCCTAATATATTTTGTTGCATTTGTGGTACAACCAACAAATTATATATATATAGAGAGAGAGAGGAAAAAAAAAAGTATTTAACTTTTTCTCATTTTCTCATATATATATATAGCTTATTAGCATATGTACATCACTGGTAGTAACCGAGTGCTGCTGAGTATTTTTTTCTAGGTTTTTCTAGTTATATATATATATATATATCGAGGAGGTGTCTTGATTGTATATGCAAGCAAATCAATAAAGCCATATAGACTTAGCATGTCACTCACCATACAGTCAAATCACGTTTAATTATATCCTGGGTGTAATACGCACGGATAAAACCTGGTAGGACTGCAGCTTGTCAATAATAAGGTTGTGCTCCAGAGTCAATATAATAGAAAATTAGTTTTTGCTTAAAAGCAGTATTCACTAAACTTTTACTGTAGGCCATGTTTAATACAACTAAATACACTTTGAGTGTAGTTCATTCTAATAATTTTTTACTGCAACAAGCTAACCTGTCAGTTTTTGCTTAAAAGCAGTGTTCACTAAACCTTCACTGTAGGCCACATTTAATACAACTAAATACACCTTGAGTGTAGTTGATTCTAATAATTTTTTACTGGAGCAAGCAAACGTAATTTTTTGTGCCTAGTACCACTGTCTGGCCAATCAGCTCTGCTCAATTTACATCAGAATATTTTTTGACAACAACTGCAGAGTTGCCAATTTGTTCACATAAAAAATAAGTGGCAAAAGGCCTGCTGCTGGTGGAAGGGGGAATAGGCGTGGTGGAAAGGGACAAACAGTTTGTGTCTGTGGGCTACGTGGGAAAGCAAGAGTAACATCTGCTGGAGAAAGAGCATCTTCCAGCCAAAGTAAGATGTCTACTTCTTTCCTTGCTCATATATAGGAAAGATGGTGTGTCACGGTCCGCGCTGCTGTCTCAATGGAATCAAAAGGGATAGAGGTCTCCAAGAAGTCACAAGGAAGGCAAGGTTCCAAAGCAATGATCTCCTTTATTCACCAACGCGTTTCGGCACCTATCCTGGCACCTTCATCAGGGTATTCTTCTTTCCTTGGAGATGCTGAAATGATCCCTTTCGTACAGACACAATTCAGACGACGATCAGTACCAATTCTAGATGAGGCACAAAAACAGCAGGCGCTTGATTGGATAGCAAGTGCTTCAGCAAGTGGGCTCTTCTCCACCTCAAATTCTACTTCACAAATACACCAGTCTTCAGAGGTGTCACCACAATCCCACTTGCTTCTGTGGAGCCCACTTGGACGGGGCACTCGGTGCCGGACCGGGGTGCTGCTGGGGGATGTCACGGCGGTCCTGGTCCGGACCGTGTCCCGGGCCCGCACAATAAAATGGGGGGTTATTTACAGGGGATTTGTCACTCGTGACGCCACCCACTATATGCGGCCAGTAATGAGGCCGCCGCTGCTGCAGAACCTCCGGGGATGATGGGATAGCAGCTTGGATAGAATAGTTCCTGTGGGCAGAACTGGGTTCCCCGGGGCAGTGGTAGAGGTAGTTAAAGTCTGTGAGGATGTTATTGATGCTGCAGGAGAGTAGGGGTAGCAATAGAGATGATAAGAGTAGAGGCAATAGCAGTCTATGAGGGCAAGTGGGGCTTCAGCATAAGGATGACACACACACTCACGGTTTCTGTTGTTCTTCAAGTCTTTACTGGCAGATGGTATTACACAGTATTGTCCACGGAGTCTGTACCAGGTTGCTCTCACCCTGACCGGGTCCTTGGATTCCTACTTAAACGCTGTGTGTGGCCCTGCTGCTGCTTGTAGCTATACTGCTGGCCCTGTCTCTGCTCACGGGTACCAATATGCTGGGCAACTTGAGTCCTCTGTGTCACTGACTCCTTCGTGTTGCTTTGCTATGGTGTGGTGAAGATGGTGGACCTTCACTATGCCGGTGTTTACTGTCCTGTCTGTCTCAGGCACAGCCTCGGATCCGGTATCCATCTTGAGAGCCTCCCCGGGGTCAAGCTTTTGGGGTAACGCTTTATCCCGGGTATGTTCCTCTGTTACTCTGTCTCCTTTCCTCAGACCTCTCAGGACCTCCACTGACACTTGGCTCTGTTCCTGCTCCAGACTCAACTCTCCTCTGAACTGAACTAACTGTCACTTCTGCTCTGAGGTAAACAATTTAGCTCCTCCCACTAGTGCAGGTGCCAGCTAAGCTCCTCCCACTTTCTAGTGTAGTGTTGTGTGGGATTAAACCTGTGTTGTTTCTGTGGCATATTAACCCTTGGGGTGCCACAACTCCGCACAGCTCCCAAGTCTTGAGCCACCCATCTGAGTATGGGGTAAGACAGATGGTTGACTATGTATCACTCTTCACTCATACTATAGCCTGGGAATCAGAGGTCTGCTCAAAAGCTTTTGTGAGTCAAGACGAGGTAATGATCTGCACTGATGCCCAGAAGCTTTTGGAGTCGGATCCAGGCCCAGATAAAGAAGGTTCTGAGCAAGCATAATGTAGACCCTCATTCATAAAGTGATTAACAAAATCTTAAATGGCACCATTTTTGTATGCTAACTGACCATAGTGGACTAATATCCCAGGGACAGTGCAATGCAAGACATACTCATAAAATATGTTTATGCACAAGAAAGAAAATTGAGTACCAAGCAGTAAAATAAAGCTTTTTATTAGAAGCCTTATATATATATAAGGAAAAGTGTTTCATAGAACAAAAGAAGTGTTTTTACATCCATGTAAATCCGGAATAACAACAATCAATGATGTCAAAGTACAGAATCAAAAAATGGCTGATGGAGAATCCAAAATGGATCCAGTACGTATGCTAAACAGGTACAACTCTACAACCTTTACAATGAGAAATACAATGGGGCAGTACAACAAGCCCAATTATAAAGTGACCTGTGCATATCAAGAGTTATCAAGGATTTGATCCCTCTGTGTGCAGTCTCAAAAAGTGAAGAGTGCAAAATTAGCAGCAAATGTATGTAAATATGAGACAGAATCACACACAGAAAGATCTACCATATGTCAATAGAGCCAAGTGATCCTGTGCATCAGGGGTTAAACCAGATTACATAGGTGAAAAGAAAACCAGAAAAAGGAGCCCAACGTACGTTTCACCTGCTTAGTGCAGGTTTCTTCAGGGGAAGATAGGTTCTGGTGACAGTGTACTAGTATAATGAGGCTCCTTTTATACCCAAAAGCCACCCATCACGCTCACCTGCCGCCTATTGCGGCGCTCAGCCCCGGACTTCCGCCGCCCGCACAGCCGGAAACAGCGTTAGAGACCGCGCATGCGCGGGAGCGGGGACGCGTCACCATGGCTCCCGCACATGCGCAGTCATCAGCAGGGACGCTGCACACCAACAGTAAGGCAGAAGAAGCCGCTACTGAGCGCTCTGCGGCAGGACAAAGCAGGGGGACACGAAGAATAAAGGATAACCATACTATCATGCACAGAGCAGATGGAATTAACATATATGCATAATGTTATAGCAATAATTAGAGAAAAGTAACTTCTTTCATATTCCTTCACTGCGCAGCATGACAGTGTCCAGGGTCCATAATAGTCCACCAGGGGTAGTCAAGAGCATTTCAGGGAGTCCTCAATATATGCAAAAAAAAAACTATAATAATTGATAAAAAAGGATTTTAAAAATATGAGATCAGTACCAAAGGGAAAGAATAGAAAAAAAGAAAGAAAGAAGGAGAGAGAAAAAAGAAAGAAAAAGGAAAAAGCACAAATCAGCAAAGACATGAATCATCAATTACAAAAACGGGGCAAATGACAATGACTCATTTAGTCCATGTGGTGTCACGGTGTCAAGGGTGGCAATTCAACGAGCCTCGCATTGCGCGAGAATTCTCTTCAGATTGCCCCCCCTGACACCACCCCTCACTAGATCAATACCACGAAACTTCAAACCTCTAGGGTCACAATTATGTTTCTCCTTGAAGTGACGTGGGATTGTTTTTAACAAAGTGTCATCGGTCACTTGCCTAGCACTCTCAATGCCAAGCACGTGCTCCCTCACCCGAAGCTCGCGGGACGTTAAGCCCACATAGATCAGTGGGCAGTCACACACTGCGTAATACACAACGTGTGTTGATCCGCACGTGATCCGATGTCGGATATCAAAACTCCGCGAGCCATCGGATGTAGTGAAGGTACTGCACCGCAAGACATTAGGACATGCCATGCAATGACCGCATGGAAAACAACCAGGGGTAGGACCACTAGAGGGGTGGTGTCAGGGGGGGCAATCTGAAGAGAATTCTCGCGCAATGCGAGGCTCGTTGGATTGCCACCCTTGACACCATGACACCACATGGACTAAATGAGTCATTGTCATTTGCCCCGTTTTTGTAATTGATGATTCATGTCTTTGCTGATTTGTGCTTTTTCCTTTTTCTTTCTTTTTTCTCTCTCCTTCTTTCTTTCTTTTTTTCTATTCTTTCCCTTTGGTACTGATCTCATATTTTTAAAATCCTTTTTTATCAATTATTATAGGTTTTTTTTGCATATATTGAGGACTCCCTGAAATGCTCTTGACTACCCCTGGTGGACTATTATGGACCCTGGACACTGTCATGCTGCGCAGTGAAGGAATATGAAAGAAGTTACTTTTCTCTAATTATTGCTATAACATTATGCATATATGTTAATTCCATCTGCTCTGTGCATGATAGTATGGTTATCCTTTTTTCTTCGTGTCCCCCTGCTTTGTCCTGCCGCAGAGCGCTCAGTAGCGGCTTCTTCTGCCTGACTGTCGGTGTGCAGCGTCCCTACTGATGACTGCGCATGTGCGGTAGCCATGGTGACGCGTTCCCGCTCCCGCGCATGCGCGGTCTCTGACGCTGTTTCCGGCTGTGCGGGCGGCGGATGTCCAGGGCTGAGCGCCGCAATAGGCGGCAGGTGAGCGTGATGGGTGGCTTTTGGGTATAAAAGGAGCCTCATTATACTAGTACACTGTCACCAGAACCTATCTTCCCCTGAAGAAACCTGCACTAAGCAGGTGAAATGTACGTTGGGCTCCTTTTTCTGGTTTTCTTTTCACCTATGTAATCTGGTTTAACCCCTGATGCACAGGATCACTTGGCTCTATTGACATATGGTAGATCTTTCTGTGTGTGATTCTGTCTCATATTTACATACATTTGCTGCTAATTTTGCACTCTGCACTTTTTGAGACTGCACACAGAAGGATCAAATCCTTGATAACTCTTGATATGCACAGGTCACTTTATAATTGGGCTTGTTGTACTGCCCCATTGTATTTCTCATTGTAAAGGTTGTAGAGTTGTACCTGTTTAGCATACGTACTGGATCCATTTTGGATTCTCCATCAGCCATTTTTTGATTCTGTACTTTGACATCATTGATTGTTGTTATTCCGGATTTACATGGATGTAAAAACACTTCTTTTGTTCTATGAAACACTTTTCCTTATATATATAAGGCATTTAATAAAAAGCTTTATTTTACTGCTTGGTACTCAATTTTCTTCCTCATTCATAAAGTGTCAACTGCACCTTGGAGATCTTGTGAGCCCTTCCGCATATGACTCCTTCTATACTTCCTCCCCTTCTTTTACTGCCACCACCTGACTCCGAATACTGTTTAAAGTGTGCTCCAGCATGTAAATGATGGGAATAGTCATGCTGATAATGGCATCATCATCACTAAACATCATTGTCAACATTTCAATACTGTACAGAATGGTGCATAGGTCCTTAATTTCAGACCACTCCAGCAATGTGATTAGCCCCACCTCTGGAGCTCGTAGGCCCAGGTTATACGTCATGACATATTGCACCAGAGCTCGTCAGTGCTGCAACAGTTGCTGAAACATGTGCAGAGTTGAATTCCATTGTGTCGGCACATCACATTTCAGCCGATGAACTGGCAGGCTGAATGACTTCTGTAGCGATGTAAGGCATTGAGCTATGGGATGCGAACAGCGGAAGTGAGCACACAGCGACTGTGCCCTCTGCTGAAGACCATCTAGGGACGGATAGTGTGCAAAAATTTGCTGGACAATAAGGTTTAAGATGTGAGCCATGCAAGGCACGTGTGTCACATTGCCCCGGCGGAGGGCTGCACCCAGCAGTGCAGCATTGTCACACACGGCCTTCCCTGGCTACAGGTTCAGTGGACACAAGCATTGATGAAACTCGGTCTCCACGGCTGACCACAACTCCTCAGCTGTGTGACTCACATTTCCCAGACATTTCAAGGTAAAGACCGCCTGATGCCGTTGAGCCCTGCTGCCAGCATAGTAAGGAGGTGTGCAGGATTCCTTGTGCGCAGTTAGAATGCGGGTGGCATTACCAGACAGGCTTTGGGTGCAGGTGGAGGACCGAGATGAGGTTGAGGAGGCAGAAGCAGTGGAGGAACTTCTACATACAGAGGATTGACACACAACTCATAGGGATGGCAAGACTTGGACAGCAGCCCCTTCTCCTGCTGTCTTCATAGTTACCCAGATTTTTTGGCCGCTATTTACATTTTGGTGACATATCTTACAGATAACATGGGGAGACTAAAGGCTTGTGGATTTTGGAATGTGCTGCATGAAAGTCACCTCACCAACCATTTTCAGCTTGCAACTGTGGGGCAATTGATGCCACTGAAGTGGTGTCTGGGCCCAAATTTTTGGGAAAAATGGAAACGACTGTTGTTGTAGTCCCCTAAATGTGACACAATACTCAGCATGTGCACGAGGCCTACAGATGCTGCGTTAAAAACCGCACCAAATAGTCATCGCCTGCACAAGGCCTTCCAGATACTGTGGTAAAACTCACCAAATACTCATCATCTGCACATGGCCTTACAGATACTGAAGTAAAACGCACCAAATAATCATCATCTGCACATGGCCTTACAGATACTGAAGTAAAACACACCAAATAATCATCTTCTGGACGTGGCCTAACAGATACTGAAGTAAAGCACACCAAATATTCATCATCTGTACATGGCCTTACAGATACTGAAGTAAAACACACGAAATAATCATCATCTGCACATGGCCCTACAGATACTGAAGTAAAACACACCAAATAATCATCATCTGTACATGGCCTTACAGATACTGAAGTAAAACACACGAAATAATCATCATCTGCACATGGCCCTAAAGATACTGAAGTAAAACACACCAAATAATCATCATCTGAACATGGCCTTACAGATACTGAAGTAAAACACACCCGATAATCATCATCTGAACATGGCCTTACAAATACTGAAGTAAAACACACGAAATAATCATCATCTGCACATGGCCCTACAGATACTGAAGTAAAACACACCAAATAATCATCATCTGAACATGGCCTTACAGATACTGAAGTAAAACACACCAAATAATCATCATCTGAACATTGCCTTACAGATACTGAAGTAAAACACACCAAATAATCATCATCTGAACATGGCCTTACAGATACTGAAGTAAAACACACCAAATAATCATCATCTGAACATTGCCTTACAGATACTGAAGTAAAACACACCAAATAATCATCATCTGAACATGGCCTTACAGATACTGAAGTGAAACTCAACAAATACTCATCTTCTGCACATGACCTTACAGATACTGAAGTGAAATGCACCAAATAATCATCATCTGCACATGGCCCTACAGATACTGAAGTAAAACACACGAAATAATCATCATCTGCACATGGCCTTACCGATACTGAAGTGAAACTCAACAAATACTCATCTTCTGGATGTGGCCTTACAGATACTAAAGTAAAACTCAACAACTACTCATCGTGTGCATGATGCCTTACAACTACTGTAGTAAAAACTTATTTTAGAAGGGCATGACATGCCTATATCTGTGTCTCCACCCCTTTTACTTGTCTAACTCTTTTCTTTTCGCATTTTTATATGTAGTTTTCACTTTTCCATGTGTTTGTTGTATCTTCTGAGTAATTTGTCACCTTTTGGACACTTTAGAAGGTGTTTTCTATGTGTTTGTATGTGTTTGTGTTTGGCTGCCATTGTTTTCAATGGGATTCAACGATGTTCGACAAACATTCGACGAACAAACGCCAATTCGGCGAACCAAATCGAATTCAAACACTAGGGTGGTGGCTCATCTCTACACTTTACACCCTCATAATCCTTCCCACTTTCTTATCCCTCCAATCCAAATCCCTGCAGGACTCCTCCAGTGACCATCCTCTGACTCCAGTCCAATGTCATTAACCCTTTCACTCCCTCACTGTCTTATTATGATGTCTGCCCACCATATGGGCTCCCCGTCACTCCTCTTATGGTTTAGACAAGGAGAAGCATACAATAACTGATATGCTGTATTATATTTATTTTGTAATATAAAGGCTGTCATCTATTGAAAATGGAATAATTTGCACCAAATCTTTAGTGAGCTTCCATCAACACTCCTTGTTTAAGAAATGTCACAACATAATGATTCAAATAGCTTCTTGAAAAGGAAAAGGACTTGATCTCTGATGTCATCAATTGAATGTAGCAATCCTAAAATATAATATCAACCTTTTAATGAACCTTACCACATAAGTTAGGAAAAGAAACCAAACCAGATACGGGGAGAACATACATGTTGTTCTTGATGGGATTTCATTCTGGGATATCAACAGTGCAAGACTGCAGATCAAATCACTGAATGTTTAGCAATCTCCGAGACAGATTAAATGAGGAGATATGATATGTTTGTATGCTAATGTCAAGACTCACCAATTTTGTGCATCTTACTATGGAATCTTACACAGAACCTTACTTTGTACTGAATAGAAGAGTAGAACAGTAATGAGTAAGATTTTGTAGGATATGTAGAACGTTAAAGAAAATAGGGGGAGAGGATAAAACATATCTTTAAGGGTCTATTATATGAAAAGTGAGTTTCCATACACTTTTCTGTAAGTTTCAGATTCATGATGGTACCAGTTCAGAAGCATAGATGAGTTACCACTTCAGTGTATTTTCATGCTTATGTACCATTCTCTCTTGACACTGCGTGCTCCACATCAGCATAGCACTACCTTAGGACTTTAATGTTTACTGCAGTAATGGAGTTTGTGTATTCATTAATCACAGTTTGCAGTTTGCATAGTGTACAGTGACCTACAAACGTTTGGGCCCCTTGTCAAAATGACTGTTATTTTGAAGAGTTAGGCAAGTTGAAGCTGAAATGATCTTTAAAAGGCATAAAGTTAAAGATGATAAATTTCCTCTATGTTTTAAGCAAAAAAAAATATACGCACCAGATGCAATGCATAAACACTGTGAGAAAAAGGCTTTACACTGATTAACAAAAGGTTAACAATATTTTGAACTTTTCAGTATTTTTTACCATCCATCTTACCATGCACTGCATCTTTGATCTTTGAGACTGCCTTCATTTTATGGACAATCATTTTGGCTATGACATAAATTTGACTTGCATTTTATTTAGCACATGATTAGTTTTCATATCACTGTATTGTTATGGTTTTGCTCCTAAAAATGTAAATTTACATTTTTATTACTTTGTTAGTATTTTGTAAATTCGTCTTTTGCTTTGAACACTGCATGAATCCTTAAGGGCACGCTCTCGATCAGATTCAAGAATTTCTTGACTAAAATCTGATCCCAGGTCTCTTCTACACATTCCCAATGTTGGTGCATACTGGTCAATTTACTTGGGTAAGGTAACAGTTTTTCTTCAACTCTACACACACGTTATCAATTAGGTTGAGATCTGGGCACTGCAGGGACCAATCCATCACCTCTACTTCATTGTCACTGAACTATTCCTTTGCCAATCTTTACCCTCTTTGTCAGACCACAACGCACATCAGGGCCTGTGTGCTGGGAGGGAACAATGAAACTGTAAAGACCTTTTATAGTGTTCCCCTTCCTCTGTGGATCCTGGTTGTGTCTCTCTCGTCTCTTCTACTTGGTTGCAAAGGGAAATATGACATCTGCTGCCAGTGTTGTCAGATTAGAATTTATGTACTAATTGTTCAACTAGGTCCATCTGCAAACAACGTTTTGGGCTGCGTCTGCAAAAACGCATGCGTTTTGCGTTTTTGCAAACGCACATGCGTTTTTACATGCGTTTTGCATGTGTTTCCATTAAAATCAATGAGGACAAAAACACATGCGTTTTGATGCATTTTTGCGCTAAAAACGCATGGAAACGCAAATGAAGCAAAACGCAGCAAAACAGATGTGAAAGAGGCCTAAAGGTTTACGAGCAGATGCAAGCAATTTGGAAAACATGAAAGAACAAAACCTGAAAAATGGTAAAATCCAAAAATCTATTATATAATCGCGAATCGCAAAAGCGCCCCTCTCGGCGCTACTTCCGGCGTGGTCATGTGGATACGCGCGAAGCATTGGCCGCGAAGCGGCCATTGCGAGCCGTTTTAACTCGACTCGCAATGGCCGCCAATGCCGCCTCTGCTCCCCGCTACCCACAGACCACCTCCAACTATGGAGCTGCCCCCTGTGCCTCCCCCCCAGCCCCCATCCACAGCCCAGCAACGCTCCCCAGACCCGCCCGCTCCAGCACCGCACACCCCCAACGCCGCACACCCCCTCACCTGCCCGCCCACTCGCACCTCCGCCGCCAGCCCCCATCCACAGTCTAGCACAGCCCCCCCGCAATGTCCGCACAGCACCCCCCCAATGTCCGCACAGCACCCCCCCGAATGTCCGCACAGCCCCTCCCCCCCAATGTCCGCACAGCCCCTCCCCCCCAATGTCCGCACAGCCCCTCCCCCCAATGTCCGCACAGCCCCTCCCCCCCAATGTCCGCACCCAATGTCCGCACAGCCCCTCCCCCCCAATGTCTGCACAGCCCCTCCCCCCAATGTCCGCACAGCCCCTCCCCCCCAATGTCCGCACAGCCCCTCCCCCCCAATGTCCGCACAGCCCCCCCGCCAATGTCCGCACAGCCCCCCCGCCAATGTCCGCACAGCCCCCCCGCCAATGTCCGCACAGCCCCCCCGCCAATGTCCGCACACCCCACCCCCCTCCATTATGTCCGCACACTCCCCCCTTCATTATGTCCGCACGCCCCCCCCTCCATTATGTCCGCACACTCCCCCCTCCATTATGTCTGCACACCTCCCCCTCCATTATGTCCGCACACCTCCCCCTACATTATGTCCGCACACTCCCCCCTCCATTATGTCCGCACACTCCCCCCTCCATTATGTCCGCACACTCCCCCCTCCATTATGTCCGCACACCCCCCCCTCCATATGTCCGCACACCCCCCTCTTCCATATGTCCGCACACCCCCCCCTTCCCGACGCCGTAGATCACTTACCTGTCTTCATGACATCTGCTTCCTCAGGTCAACGTCCACTCCTCCCTCCGGCCCAGGCATCCTGTTCCTTCAGCCCGGCTAACGACTCTTCCATCCGCCGCTCTTCTCTCTTCCTCCAACGAGCTCCGGCTCGCAGTCTCCATTCTGCTCCGCTGAAAGGCCTCATTGACTTACATCGCGGATAATCCTGGACGCTGATTGGTCGCTTTTTCCCATAGACAAACATGCCCATGTTTCGCTATGGGAAGACGCGACCAATCAGCGTCCAGGATTATCCGCCATGTATCTCTATGAGGGGTTGGAGCGGACCTGAAGGAGAACTGTGTCTGCTCACTTAAAATAACAAATAATTAATTAATTTAATAATAAAAAAATTAATAAAAAAATATTTAAAAAATAATAAAAAAATAAATAAAAAATAATAAAAAAATAAATAAAAAATAATAATAAAAAAAATATGCTAATAATATGAGCCCTTTGAGCGGACCTGAAGGAGAACTGTGTCTCAGGGTCAGGCTCACTTAAAATAACAAATAATAAATTAATTTAATAATAAAAAAATTAATAAAAAAATATTTAAAAAAATAATAAAAAAATAATTAAAAAATAATAAAAAAAAAAATAAAAAATAATAATAAAAAATAAAATAATATGCTAAGAATATGAGCCCTTTGAGCGGACCTGAAGGAGAACTGTGTCTCAGGCTCAGGCTCACTTAAAATAACAAATAATAAATTAATTTAATAATAAAAAAAATAATAAAAAAATAATTAAAAAATAATAAAAAAATAAATAAAAAATAATAATAAAAAAAAAAAAGGCTAATAATATGAGCCCTTTGAGCGGACCTGAAGGAGAACTGTGCTTCACAAATTGATCCGTAATAATGAAAAAGAAATTATTTACGGATGAATTTCTGAAGCATCTGGGGGTTCAAAGTGCTCACTATGCATCAAGATACGTTTCTTTGGGGGTCTAGTTTCCAAAATGGGGTCACTTGTGGGGGAGCTCCAATGTGAAAAAGCACTTTTTTTCCACAAAAAGTTTCTTTTTTCATTTTTACGGATCAATTTGTAAAGCACCTGGGGGTTCAAAGTGCTCACTATGCATCTAGATGCGTTCCTTGGGGGTCTAGTTTCCAAAATGGGGTCACTTGTGGGGGAGCTCCAATGTGGAGACACATGGGGACCATCCAAACGCGACATGGTGTCCGCTAACAATTTGAATGGAAAATTAGCTCAAATTGTTAGCGGACACCATGTCGCGTTTGGAGGGTCCCTGTGTGTCTCCACATTGGAGCTCCCCCACAAGTGACCCCATTTTGGAAACTAGACCCCCAAAGGAACATATCTAGGTACATAGTGAGCACTTTGAACCCCCAGATGCTTCACAAATTGATCCGTAATAATGAAAAAATAATTTTTTAGTGGAAAAAAAAGTGCTTTTTCATTTTTACGGATGAATTTCTGAAGCATATGGGGGTTCAAAGTGCTCACTATGCATCTAGATACGTTCCTTCGGGGTCTAGTTTCCAAAATGGGGTCACTTGTGGGGGAGCTCCAATGTGGAGATACACAGGGACCCTCCAAACGCGGACATGGTGTCCGCTAACAATTTGAGCTCATTTTCCATTCAAATTGTTAGCGGACACCATGTCGCGTATGGAGGGTCCCCGTGTGTCTCCACATTGGAGCTCCCCCACAAATTACCCCATTTTGGAAACTAGACCCCCTAAGGAAGGTATCTAGATGCTTAGTGAGCACTTTGAACCCCCATATGCTTCACAAATTCATCCATAAAAATTAAAAAAACACTTTTTTTTCACAAAAAAATTCTATTTGCCTACATTTTTTTAGTTTCACATGGGCAAAGGGATAAAATACATCCCAAAATTTGTTGGGCAATTTCTCCTGAGTACACCGATACCTTATATGTGGTCATAAACCACTGTTTGGGCGCACGGCAGGGCTCAGAAGTGAAGGAGCGCCATTTCACTTTTTGAACGGAAAATTGGCTCTAAAATTCAAATTGCGCTCCTTCCCTTCTGAGCCCTGCCATGCGCCCAAACAGTGGTTTATGACCACATATGAGGTATCGGTGTACTCAGGAGAAATTGTCCAACAAATTTTAGGATGCATTTTATCCTGTTGCCCATGTGAAAATGAAAAAATTGAGGCTAAAAGAACATTTTTGTTACAAAAATTAAAATGTCCATTTGTTCCTTCAACTTTATTTTAGTTCCTGTGAAGCACCTGAAGGGTAAATAATCTTCTTGAATATAGTTTTTGAGTAGCTTGAGGGGTGCAGTTTTTGGAATGGTGTCACTTTTGGGTGTTTTCTGTCATGTACACCCCTCAAAGGGACTTCAAATGTGATGTGGTCACTAAAAAAAATGGTTTTGTAAATTTTGCTGGAAAAATGAATAATTGCTGATGAACTTTGAACTCTTATAACGTCCTACCAAATTTTTTTTTTTCTTCCAAAATTGTGCTGATGTGAAGTAGACATGTGGGAAATGTGATTTATTAACTATTTTGTGGCACATAATGCTCTGGTTTAGCAGAATAAAAATTAAAAATTTGAAAATTGCTAAATTTTCAAAAGTTTTGCCAAATTTTTTATTTTTTCACAAATAAACGCAAAAATTATCGACCTAAATTTAATACTAACATGAAGCCCAATATGTCACGAAAAAACAATCTCATAATCGCTAGGATCCGTTGAAGCGTTCCAGAGATATTACCTCATAAAGGGAGAGTGGTCAGAATTACAAAAAATGGTCCGGTCATTAAGCTGCAAAGTGATTCGGTCCTTAAGGGGTTAAACACCAAAAAAATTGATGAAGCACTTGAAATCGTTAAGCAATAGATCACAGCAATAACCAGAAAAATTGAAAAATATCAATCAAGAGTCATTCAGTACAAACAAAATCAACAATTTCAATCTGATGAAAGGCGCTTCTATCAGAGTCTGAATCAGAAGGCAGATGTAACACGTGAAAAGCCAGAAAAAATGGCTACAACTTAATTCTGGAAAGATTTGTGGGAAACAAGAAAAGATTATACCAGAAATGCTAGGTAGTTAAAAAACTTTGAAAAAAATATTTCCAACAACAAAATGGGACAAGAAGAATTAACAACAGAAATGATGAGAGAAAGAGTAAAGACGATTAAGAACTGGACTTCACCTGGTGATGATCAATTGCATGGATTTTGGCGTAAATATTTGACTAGTCTGCTTGCAAAGATGGTCCAACAATTTAATGATATTCTGCATAGTGGAAATATTAGTGAATGGTTAACAACTGGGAAAACAGAAAGATCCAGTAAAAAGGACAAAACCATGAAATTACAGACCAATAACGTGTTTGCCTACTATGTTCAAACTGTTGACAGGCATAATAGCTGACGAAATCCAGGATTACTTGGAGACAAATAACATCTTGCCAGTAGAACAAAAAGGCAATAAAAGAAAATCCAGAGGCACCAAAGATCAACTCCTGATTAACAAAATGATACTGGAGATCTGTAAAAGTCATAAAATAAATCTACATACATACATGACCAAAAAGCATTCAACTCACTGCCGCACAGTTGGATCATCAAGTGTTTGGATGTCACCGGGGTTTGTGGAAATATTGGCAGATTCATTGAAAATGCAATGGAACACTGGAAAACTGAGTTGTTTGTGGGCAAAGCTATGGAGTAGTCAACATCAAGAAAGGAATTTTCCAGGGTGATTCGTTGTCACCATTGTTGTTCATGGAAGTACACTGAGCTATAGGCTGATTTTCTGCTAAGGGAAAAAAAAACAAAAAAAAACCTCTTTATATCTGATTTTCTAGCGAGTGTGACCGCGAGCTTAGTGTGACAGAGCGCAAGTGCGACAGAAGTAAGTGTGTGACTTGTGATTCAGTGACTTTGGATTCAGGGAGTTTGGAAGGGAGGAATTACTGAATTGTTGGTTGTATTTTATTAATACTTTGCATTTTTTTACTTATCATTTCTGTCTAGTGCAATCCCCATTAGGAAATGAGCTCCATGATTGGCAATGCCATCCAGTGTACATCTTGCCACATGTATGCATTCGTTGACCAGCCGGTCGAGGGTGCATACTGCTGTGTGAGATGTGAGTACGTTGTGCATTTGGAAGCCCAGATACTGGATCTAAATGAACAACTGACAACGCTGAGATCCATAGACAATATGGAAAGGAGTCTGCTGCTCACTGAACAGCTGCTCAATGAGATAGATGTGGGGGAGGATGGTAGTATGGAGCTGCAGGACCGTGAGGTAGCTAGCTGGGTGACAGTTAGAAGGCGGGGTAGAGGGAAGGGTGCCAGGGAGGCTAGCCCTGATCTGGCACACCCCAATAAATTTGCTATGTTGGCAGATGAGGGGGGTGTGAGTTCAGGTACAGCACTGCTGCAGCAGGGCATGACCTCTGAAAGCCAGAGGAGTGTCTGCTCCAGTAAGGGGGAAAACAGGAGAGTAGGGCAGGCCAGACAGGTGCTGGAAGTGGGGGACTCAATTATTAGGGGAATAGATAGGGCAATCTGTCACAAAGACAGGGATCGTCGAACAGTGTGCTGCCTACCGGGCGCTCGAGTCCGGCACATCGCTGATCGGGTTGACAGATTACTGGGTGGGGCTGGTGAGGACCCAGCGGTCATGGTGCACATTGGCACAAATGACAAAGTTAGAGGTAAGTGGAAGGTCCTTAAAGATGATTTCAGGGAATTAGGCTGCAAGCTTAAGGCAAGGACCTCCAAGGTAGTATTCTCTGAAATACTGCCTGTACCACGTACCACACCAGAGAGGCAAAGGGAGATTAGGGAGATAAATAAGTGGCTCAGGAATTGGTGTAGGAAGGAGGGGTTTGGGTTTCTGGAGAACTGGGCCGACTTCTCTGTTGGCTACAGGTTCTATGCTAGGGATGGGCTGCACCTCAATGGGGAGGGTGCAGCTGTGCTGTGGGAGAAAATGGCTAGAAGGTTGGAGGAGTGTTTAAACTAGGGATTGGGTGGGAGGGTATTCATTGTATAGGAGGGGAAGATAGTGTAAACAGTAACCTGGGCACAAGTAATAAAATTGGGGGTGGCATGGGGGGTGGGGTTAGAACAGTCAATCTAGTAGGAAGGAATAGAGGTAAAGAGAGATGCATAAAGTGCATGTTCACTAATGCCAGAAGCCTCACCAACAAAATGGAGGAATTAGAATTGATTTTGTTGGAAAATAATTATGACATGGTGGGGATTTCGGAGACTTGGCTGGACGAGAGCCATGACTGGGCTGTTAATTTACAGGGCTATTGTCTGTTCAGAAATGACCGTACAAATAGGCGAGGAGGAGGTGTATGTTTATACGTAAAATCATCCTTAAAACCCATCCTGCGTGATAATATAGGTGAGTCTAATGGAAATGTAGAGTCCCTGTGGGTGGAGATAAGGGGAGGGGGAAAAATAATAAATTACTGATAGGGGATGGTTATAAGTCCCCAACAATAATGGAAGTGGAGGAGAATATCCTCATGAAGCAAATAGATGAAGCAGCGACTCAGGGAGAAGTCATTATTATGGGGGACTTCAACTACCCTGAAATACATTGGGGATCAGAAACCTGCAGTTCCAGCAAAGGTAATAAGTTTTTGAAAACTATGAGAGACAATTACCTTTCACAACTGGTTCAGGACCCAACAAGAAGGGGGGCACTGCTGGACCTAATATTAACCAACAGGCCGGACCGCATATCAAATATACGGGTTGGAGGTCACTTGGGTAATAGTGATCATAACTTAATAAGCTTTCAAGTATCCTTTACTAAGACGTGTAGTAGAGGGGCTACAAGGACACTAAACTTCAGGAAGGCAAATTTCCAACGGTTGAGAGATGATCTTAGTGCAATAAACTGGGACGATGTCCTGAGACATAAAAGTACACAACACAAATGGGAGATGTTTATTAGCATCCTGAATAGGACCTGTGCACAATATATACCCTATGGGAATAAGCATGCTAGAAATAGGAGGAAACCACTATGGCTAAATAAAGTGGTAAGAAGTGCAATATGTGACAAAAAGAAAGCATTTAGGGAATTAAAGCAAGTAGGTAGTGATGAAGCATTAAATAAATACAGAAAATTAAATAACATTTGTAAAAAGCAAATCAAGGCAGCAAAGATTGAGACAGAGAGACTCATTGCCAGAGAAAGTAAAAAGAATCCCAAAATATTTTTTAACTACATAAATAGTAAGAAACTAAAAAATGATGGTGTTGTCCCCTTTAAAAATAGTCTGGGTGAAATGGTGGATGAGGATGAGGAAAAAGCCAATATGCTAAATGACTTTTTTTCAACAGTATTTACACAAGAAAATCCCATGACAGACAATATGATCAGTGATAGCAAAAAGTCTCAATTAAATGTCACCTGCTTAACCCAAGAGGAAGTACGGCATCGTCTAAAAATCACTAAAATTGACAAATCCCCGGGCCCGGATGGGATACACCCCAGAGTGCTGCAGGAATTAAGTACTGTCATAGATAGACCATTATTTTTAATATTTAAAGATTCCATAATAACAGGGTCTGTACCACAGGACTGGCGTATAGCAAATGTGGTGCCAATATTCAAAAAGGGGACAAAAACTGAACTTGGAAATTATAGGCCAGTAAGCTTAACCTCTACTGTGGGTAAAATCCTTGAGGGTTTTCTAAGAGATGCTATACTGGAGTATCTGAAGAAAAATAACCTCATGACCCATTATCAACATGGTTTTACGAGGGACCGTTCCTGTCAAACTAATCTGATAAGCTTCTATGAAGAAGTAAGTTCTGGACTGGACCAAGGAAATGCAGTGGATGTGGTGTATATGGACTTTTCAAAAGCTTTTGATACGGTGCCACACAAAAGGTTGATACATAAAATGAGGGCAATGGGGATAGGGGAAAATATGTGTAAGTGGGTTAAGAACTGGCTTAGTGATAGGAAACAAAGGGTGGTTATTAATGGAACACACTCAGAATGGGTCACAGTTAACAGTGGGGTACCACAGGGGTCAGTGTTGGGCCCGCTTCTATTTAATATATTTATTAATGACCTTGTAGGGGGCATACAGAGTAGAATCTCAATATTTGCAGATGACACTAAACTCTGCAGGGTAATCAATACAGAGGAGGACAATTTTATATTACAGGAGGATTTATGTAAACTAGAAGCTTGGGCTGCTAAATGGCAAATGCGCTTTAATGGGGATAAATGTAAAGTTATGCACTTGGGCAGAGGAAACAAAAGGTATAATTATGTGCTTAATTGTAAAACACTGGGCAAAACTGTAACTGAAAAAGACCTGGGTGTATGGGTAGATGACAAACTCACATTTAGTGGCCAGTGTCAGGCAGCTGCTGCAATGGCAAATAAAATAATGGGATGCATTAAAAGAGGCATAGATGCTCATGAGGAGAACATAATTTTACCTCTATACAAGTCACTAGTGCGACCACACTTAGAATACTGTGTACAATTCTGGTCTCCGGTGTATAAGAAAGACATAGCTGAACTAGAGCGGGTCCAGAGAAGAGCGACAAAAGTCATTAGAGGAGTAAGGGGTCTGCAATACCAAGACAGGTTATTAAACTTGGGGTTATTTATCTTGGAAAAACGAAGGCTTAGGGGTGATCTTATAATAATGTATAAATATATGAGGGGACAGTACAGAGACCTTTCTAATGATCTCTTTACTCTTAGGCCTGAGACTGGGACAAGGGGGCATCCTCTACGTCTGGAGGGAAGAAGGTTTAATCATAATCACAGACGCGGATTCTTTACTGTAAGAGCAGTGAGACTATGGAACTCTCTGCCACATGCTGTTGTAATGAGTGAGTCACTACTAACATTTAAGAAGGGCCTGGATGCCTTTCTTGAAAACTATAATATTACCAGTTATACATACTAGATTCTTTGATAGGGCGTTGATCCAGGGAATTAGTCTGATTGCCATATCTGGAGTCAGGAAGGAATTTTTTTCCCCCAATGTGGAGCTTAGTGTTGCCACATGGGGTTTTTTTTGCCTTCCTCTGGATCAACATGTTAGGCTATGGGTTGAACTAGATGGACTTAGTCTTCCTTCAACCTTAAAAACTATGTTACTATTGCAATGATTCCACTATCATTAATTCTGCAAAAAATAAACTTTGGCTATCAAACTGCCAGGAATTCATCAAAAATGTCTCACCAGTTGTACATGGATGATTTAAAGTTGTATGGAAAGTCTGAAACCGAGATCCAGTCTCTGACCAACACTGTTAGAATTTTTAGTAATTACATCAGTAAGGAGATTGACCTGGACAAATGTGCCAGAGGGGCACTGAAGAAAGGGAAATTAATTGACAATAAAGGCATAGAAATGCTTAATGGACAAACCATAAAATGCCACCAACCTGAAGCCTACAAATACCTGGGCATATTACCAGCTGGATACCATCAAGCATGGACATGTGAAAAAAGTGGTTAGTAAGGAATATGTCCAACGGGTCAGGAAAATTTTGAAACGCAAATTGAATGGTGAGAATACCATCAAGACCATAAACACCTGGACCTTTCCTGTTATTAGATACACTGCTGGAACTGTGAACTGGACACAGATAGAGCTGGATGATCTGGACAGAAAAACAAGAAAACTGAAGACAATCCACTACTCGTTGCATCCATTTAGTGATGTTGACAGACTTTACCTGCCAAGAAAATCAGAAGGCAGAGGACTTTTACAAGTGAAGCAAACAGTGGAAGAAGAGAAACATGCACTGGCAGATTGTGTGAATGATAGTGGAGAACAAGCCTTGATGGAAGTTAACAACAGAAAACTGGTTAAAGTACAACAGATGAAAAAAGAATACAGTAAAAATGCTGTACAACACAGATGGAAAAACTGGATGAAAACGCATGCAAAATTCCTACTGAAAATTGAGGGTAAAGTCGACAAGGAAAATATCTGGTTGTTACTTATTAATGGAACATTAAAAATGGAAACAGAGAGCTTAATTCCTTAATATTCACACAAATGCAATTAAAGGCAGAATTTAAAAATGAACTACAGACCCCAAATGTTCGACTGTGCATGGAAGCAGATGAAACAATGGATATAATACTAAGCTGCTGCAAGAAGATCACGCAGACATTCAAGCAAAGGCATAGTATAGATGCTCAGATGATTCACTGGAACTTGTGCCACAATTACCATCTTCCTGTTACAAAGAACTGGTGGGATCATAATCCTGAAAAGGTTATTGAAAATGATCATGTAAAACCACTATGGGACTTCCGAATTCAGACTGATCTTGGAACACAATATGTGGCGCCCTGCTCACGCAGGTAGCCACAGGCTTCTCTAATGCACAGTTGGGTTTCCACAGCAGGTATCTACTACATGCAACACCTTCCACCCCGGCACAGTAGGGGGAGCACCACTTGCTGACCTTAGGCAAGATCCCCTATAAATACTGCTGCTGGGGGAGGAGTTAGTCAGAGTGTGCAGACACTAGGAGAGCTGCGAAGACATCCTGGTGGTTGGTGCCGCGGTTTGGCCTGAACTAGTGACCCGGAGTGGCCCTTCTACGTCCCGCAAGCCTAAGTGGGGACAGAAGGCAAGGAGCAGTTAGCCAAGAGGGAGTGAGGAACTTAAGGAGGTTCGCCCAAAGAAACACCGGATCCGCACCTGTGGGATACTCCAGGACCACAGAAAACCCTGTCACACCGTGGAGGCTTCGGCCACCCGGTTTTCCCTGTGGGTGAAGAGAGGGAGCCAGACACAGCAGGACATCACCGCAGTGATCAGAAAGGGTAACCCGGAGACAGCACAAGAGGAGAGGCAGACACCAGAGTCAGGAATAGAGATGAGGCAAGTCTGGCTGTAAAGCAGGCTGTGCTTCAATCACACAACAGAGCAGCCTGGTCACCTGTCAGTGCCTTGGACAACTTTACCTGCCGAACATCAGTAAAAGGTAAAAGAGACTTTGCAGTGTGCGTGTGTTCATTCCTCTCCATTCCCAGTGCTCTCATAGACTGTTCCAACACTCCCCATGCCAGCTATAGCTCCAACCCAAGCTGCCCCTTCTCACTATGCTGCCCCGGAGGTCCAGTCCTACCTGTGGAGGACTTTACTACCCTAGTCGCACTGCCATCTATCTCCGGCGGACTGTGGTGGCGCTGGTCGCATCTCACCAGAAACTACAGGTGGTGTCACGACAAAACTTGTATATAATCCCTTGTACATACTACCCCTTTTTTGTAAGATAGGCCCAGGACACGGGATCAGGCGCGGCCACCACTTCCCGTGACAGCAGGAGCGTTAACCCTTGCAGCCTGACACCCGAGTACCCCAAAGCCTGGGCGCAACAAATACTCCAGACCTTACCATTGTAAGAAAAAAAGGAAGTGTGGATTGTCGATGTGGCAATATCAGGCGACAGCAGGATTGAGGAGAAGCAACTTGAAAAACTTACACAATATGAGGATTTAAAGATTGAACTGCAAAGACTCTGGCACAACCCAGTGCAGGTGGTGCCAATGGTAATCGGCACACTGGGTGCTGTGCCTTAAAACTTTGGCCAACACTTGAAAACAATTGGTGTTAGCAAAGTAACAATCTGTCAGTCGCAAAAGGCCACCTTACTGGGCTCTGCACACATCCTTCGCCGATATATCACACAGTCCTAGAGGCTTTTGGAAGTGTCCTTGTTAAGTGATTTAATACAAAATCCTGCATAATGAACTTATTTACTGTGTGTAACTATTCTATATATGTATAATAATAAAAATAATAATAATAACCATAATAAAAATACAATAATTAAAGCAAATTAATGACACCCCTGCCCATAAGAGTTTACAATCTACAATGGAGGGGTGGTGACACAAATTACAGGTGCTTATTTACAACTAGCTGTGAGCCCGATGCAAATGCATCGGGATTCTAGAACGTGCATAAATTTGCTTATAATAGTTATAGCTGGTCTGAGTACTTTTTGGGGGGGTGTATTTTTTGGGGGGGTGTGAGGACTTTTTTGGGGGGGTCCAATACTTTTTGGGGGGGGTCCAATACTTTTTTGGGGGGGTCCAATACTTTTTTGGGGGGGTCCAATACTTTTTGGGGGGGTCCAATACTTTTTTGGGGGGGTCCAATACTTTTTGGGGGGGGTCCAATACTTTTTGGGGAGGGGTCCAATACTTTTTTGGGGGGGTCCAATACTTTTTGGGGGGGTCCAATACTTTTTGGGGGGTCCAATACTTTTTTGGGGGTCCAATACTTTTTTGGGGGGGGTCCAATACTTTTTTGGGGGGTCCAATACTTTTTGGGGGGTCCAATACTTTTTGGGGGGGGGTCCAATACTTTTTGGGGGGGTCCAATACTTTTGGGGGGGTCCAATACTTTTTTGGGGGGGTCCAATACTTTTGGGGGGGGTCCAATACTTTTTTTGGGGGGTCCAATACTTTTTGGGGGGGTCCAATACTTTTTGGGGGGGTCCAATACTTTTGGGGGGGTCCAATACTTTTTTTGGGGGGGTCCAATACTTTTTGGGGGGGGTCCAATACTTTTGGGGGGGGTCCAATACTTTTTTGGGGGGGTCCAATACTTTTTTGGGGGGGTCCAATACTTTTGGGGGGGTCCAATACTTTTTTGGGGGGATCCAATACTTTTTGGGGGGGTCCAATACTTTTTGGGGGGGTCCAATACTTTTGGGGGGGTCCAATACTTTTTTGGGGGGGGTCCAATACTTTTTGGGGGGGGTCCAATACTTTTTTGGGGGGGTCCAATACTTTTTGGGGGGGTCCAATACTTTTGGGGGAGGTCCAATACTTTTTTGGGGGGATCCAATACTTTTTGGGGGGGGTCCAATACTTTTTGGGGGGGTCCAATACTTTTGGGGGGGTCCAATACTTTTTTGGGGGGGTCCAATACTTTTTTGGGGGGGTCCAATACTTTTTTGGGGGGGTCCAATACTTTTTTGGGGGGGTCCAATACTTTTTGGGGGGGGTCGAATACTTTTTGGGGGATCCAATACTTTTTGGGGGGGTCCAATACTTTTTTGGGGGGGTCCAATACTTTTTGGGGGGTGTTCAATACTTTTTGGGGGGTGTTCAATACTTATTGGGAGGGTGAGTGGTAAATCGCTAACTTTGTGGCCGAAAATCGAACCAGAGGCTCGGCCACAAAGTTAGCGATTTACCGCTCAGGCAGCGACTCGCTACCTGAGCGGTAAATCGCTAACTTTGTGGCCGAGCCTCTGGTTCTATTTTCGGCCACAAAGTTAGCGATTTACCGCTCAGGCAGCGACTCGCTACCTGAGCGGTAAATCGCTAACTTTGTAGCCGAGCCTCTGGTTCTATTTTCGGCCAGCGACTCGCAATGGCCGCTTCGCGGCCATTGCTCGCGCGTGGTGACGTCACATAGTGACAAAGCCACGGCGTTTTCGGGGTCCGACACGATTTTGCCTACGGCAATTATAGAGTAGATGATGGTCCAGACAACTTGAGGAAATGGGGAATAGATCAGCACTACATGAGTGGCCACCAGCCATTATATGTAATGGTCTTGGGTCTGGTGGAGTGACCAGTCCATGTGAAAATGACTTCGACAAGGGAGCATCATACCGCTCTAAATAGATGTATTTTTAGGGAGTGCCTGAAACTATGTAAATTGTGGATAGTCCTAATTTCTTGGTGTAGCTCATTTCACAGAATTGGTGCAGATAATGCAGATGTTAGTCTTACACTAGCTCCAAAGCGAACAGAACGGGTGGGGTGATAGACAGAGATGAGGGTAGAAAGGTAGGTGCTGCACTGTGAAGAGCTTTGTGGGTGAGAACAAGCAACTTGAATAGGATCCTATAGTACAATGGCAGCCAGTGCTATGACAGAGGAATAAGCAGAGAGTGGTAACTATTAAATTTTGCCGTCAGGAGGTCATTGGTCACTTTGTTGAGGGCAGTTTCTGTACAGTAAAGGGGGCAGAAAGCAGACTGGATTGGATTTAGAAGAGAGTGAATGGAGAGGAAGCGGGTTGGGCGGGAGTAGACCAAGAACTCGTACAGTTTAGAGATGAAGGGAGATTGGCGACTAGTCTGTAGTTATTTGTTCAGGATGGGTCAAGAGAAGTTTTCTTTAATAATGGAGTAATGATAAAGTGTTTGAATGAAAAGGAGAAAAGGCCAGTAGAGAGGGAGAGATTTAAATTTTGGTTAGGTGAGTGGTGACCACTGGAGAGACAGACTGGAGTAGGTGTGAGAGAATGAGGTCAGTGGTGCATGTAGTAGGATGAGAGGAAGTGAGGAGTCTGGAGACTTCTTCTGTGACTGGGTCAAATGTGGAGAGTGAGACAGATGAGGTGTGGAAAAGGATGGGAGCTATGGCATTTGGAGGCTGGGAGCTGATTTCCTGATGGATGTTTTCTGTTTTCCCTGTGAAGTAAGAAGCCAGATCATCAGCACAGAGGTCAGTGATAGGGTACTCCACTTCAGGACTGAGAAGAGAGTGAAAGGTGTCAAATAGATTTTTTGGGGTTGCTGGTTAGTAAGGAGGTCAGAGAGGTGAAGTAGGTCTGTTTGGTGAGGAGAAAGGCAGAGCTGTAGGTTCTTAACATAAATTCATAGTGCATGAAGTTTTCTGGTGTGCGGGTTTTCATCCATAGGCGTTTGGCACTCCTAGAGCATCGATGAAGAAATTGAGTTTGAGCAGTGAGCCAGGTCTGTTTTGATCTGTATTTAGAGATTCTGACAGTAAGGGGCACTACTTGGTCCAGGGTGTTTCTGTGCCATGCAAATATGCAATGCCAGGTGCAGGGCGGGAGGCATCCATGCCTGTATTCGGGACATGGGACTGACAAGAATATAGCACAGAGGAAGAGGTAGTTGTATCACTCGAAGACACTAATTGTGGACCCAGGTGTTCAGCTCACCTAGACTGGTGCTTTGATGGCATGTGCCTAAGCATGCTTTTGGTGGTCAAGCTGGTAAAGATCAAGCCCCTTCTGATCTAGGTATGGTATAGGCTGTGAATGACCATTCTTTTATCATTTGCACTTTCTTGAAAAAAAAGTCGCACTGGTGAATACCAAATCCTTAGCCTGGGAACTTTCTCATATGGGTGCAATGAGAAACAGTTGCCCACTTTCTCCCTCTGGCCACTTCATTGCCTCTTCCTGCCTGTTTTAATGCTGTGGATCACACTCCTTCTGAGATGCAATACTGCCTCTGCATAGCAGCTTCCGAAGTTGTGTCAGTGACATCATCATCCACCACATTTTCTTTCACTTCTACACTGGTCCCTTCTGACTTGTTGACTTAACAACATCACTTTTACGCAAATGTGTCTCATTATCATCTACCTCTTGAGACACTAAAGGGGGTGTCACACGCGTCAATGTCGTCAGCGATCTGATCGCTGACGACATTGACGGCTGATTGCTGGTGAGCTGTCACACAGGCAGACTCACCAGCGATCAATTGACCAGTGACATCATGGAAACGATTTAAATATCGTTTCCACGATGTCCTGCTCCCGCTGCCAGCCTGCTGGAAGCGGGAGCAGCCTGGTCTCCAAGGTACACTGCGGGTAACTAGGCAGCGCGCGCTGCCTAGATACCCGACGTGTACCTTAGTTACCAGCCTCCTCCGCTCACCCGGTGAGCGGAGGAGGCTGGTAACTAAGGTACACAGTCGGGTATCTAGGCAGCGCGCGCTGCCTAGTTACCCGCAGTGTACCTTAGTTACCAGCCTCCTCCGCTCACCGGGTGAGCGGAGGAGGCTGGTAACTAAGGTACACGTCGGGTATCTAGGCAGCGCGCGCTGCCTAGTTACCCGCAGTGTACCTTGGAGACCAGCTCCCAGCGCTTGTGACAGGCGCTGGGAGCTGGAATATCGCTAGTCCCGGTGTCACACGCAGCGATGCTGCGTGTCCACCGGGCGACAATCGCCAGGTTTCAGAGCTGGTTCTGAAACCTGGCGATCATCAACCAGCGATTTATCGCTGGTTGATGCAGTATGTCACACGCGTCAATATCGCTGCAACGTCACGTGCAGTCGATATCGTGCAGGCGATATTGACGCGTGTGACACCCCCTTTACTGCCGTTCCCCACCTTTGTCTTCTACTTATCGTAGTTGCTCAAATATTTGGACATCACTACATACAAACTCCTCACATTCCTCTTGAAACATGCATTGCGAAAGGCCAGAATAAATAAATGGAAATTTAATTAAGGAGCCCCTTGGAGTGTCCAAGAATGGGATCACTTGTCTCTTGGGAATTGCCATGATGGGAGGAAGGAGTATCAGGGTGAGGATTATGTAGTCCAGACTCTTGGCTAATTAGACAGGACAGATTGAAAGACAGGTGATGCTGGCAAACAGACTGGGGGTATTATCTGCCCAAAAAAACAGCACCTGTTTGTACTGTTCTGGCTTAAAGAGTGGTGTCCAATGGCCCCTTGCAAAGTGGGGCAGGAAGATAGGTCTCATTGATAAGCATGTTTGTTTTGCTCCCACAACAGGCCCCTGCATGCATCAGAAGCATATCCACTTCCTTGTCCTTTGCCACAATGTCTTTGACAATTATTATTAGTCATATACTATATATGCCTGCAAACTGTCCATTATTAATAGGGACAATAAAATATATAGCCTTAAAAAGGGCTTTACTTTTTAGGTTGCAGAAGCAATATAAGTATAAAAGGACTGTAATGTAATAAATGTTGCCTATATGCCTGCTCTAATTCAAAATTATCCCTCCACCACCAGCTATCCCTACACTAAATGCAGGTAACAATGGTTTAACTAAAATAAAGGACATAATTTACCCGTAAAAAGGACTTTTGGTTTTAAGCTGTAGCAGCAGTATACCTATTGAAAGAATGTAAAGCAATAAATCCTGCCTATATTCCTGGTTTACTCAAAGCTCTCCTTCCTAGATGAAATCTCAGGAGGGCTGGCTTCACACCATAGTGTGATCCGGTCCGGGGCTGTCCGGGATGACCCTGACAGCCCTGGACCGGACCAGCACACAGAACCGGAGGGCCAAATGTGCCCTCTGGTCCTGCGTGCAGCTGGATGCAGCTGCAGCTGCTAATGATTCAGGACCGCGGCTCGCAGGGAGCTAGCCGCGGACCTGAAAGAACAGCGGCGCACAGCCACCAGTGTCCGGTTCACGGATCCTCCCGGACCGGGGCAATCCGGTCCCATAGGCTCCCATGTTAGGGAGCGCCGGATTGCCCCGGATCCGGGAGAATCCGGGCGAATCCGGGATCCGGAAAATTGGGGAGATTTTTCTCCCCAGACACAAAAATGTTGCAAGCAACATTTTTGTGTCCAGAGAATAATCCGAATTTTCCCAAATTCCACCGCAGAGATGAAACCGGATGGCAGAAAGCTGCCATCCGGCTCCATCGGGCCCCATAGGATACTACGGGGCCAAAAACCAGTCTGGGGCTGTCTGGTTTACACCGGACGGCCCCGGATCGGATCACACCGTGGTGTGAAGCCAGCCTAAATGGAAGTGTGCCAAGCATTACACTCCCAGTTCTAATACAAGACCTGATTATGCGATGACACTACCCAATCACAGTAATTCGGTAGTTAATTTAGCTATGCATTACCGTGTATGGCAGGAAATTACTGCATGTCGATTGGCTGTCAAACAGCTGCAAAATATGCTGGGCGGGGACTTATGCATGGTGCTCTGGCACCGCAATACTTGATCGAGCAAGGGGTTTCCCGAGAACTTTGATTCTCAATCAAGTATCGAGTTGTGGCGAGCATGCTCACTCATTACTAGCTGCATGTCAGGTTTTTCAGCATTTTTGCATTGTTTTTTTCCCTATTCAAATGAATGTAAAACAGAAACACAGGTGAAAAGTCTGCAAAACCCAAGTAAAGGCACATAAAAAATACATGTACAGTGCACAGCATTTTTCCTACAATCTCTTAGTTTTCTTTATTCCACAGCTAAAATAGTGCATGTGAACAGACCCAAGAGGAGTCAATCAATCAGCTGGAGAGGAGGAAGGGCACCAGAGCTGCAGGCTGCAGGAAGGACTACCAAGGAGCGACCGGTGCATGAACCAGCGGTGCCAGCAACAGGGCAACACGCAATAAATCTTCACATAAAGAGAAACGGCACTCACCGGGTCAAGTCTGTGCTTTTTATTTCAGGTACGCAATTCACACGGTGCAGGGAGGGAGGAGAGGGAGGATGACAACGGCACCGTTTTGCGCTGTGTGTGCTTCAATGGGTCATGGGCTAATGGAGGATTAGCTCGCACCCTAAATAGGCGGAGTTTATTACAAACAGTGACGTCACCATTAACCAATTAAAACTATAGGAATCTTAAAATCATGATTCAAATAATCACCAACTGTGACACACAGTATGACTGATAGACAAGAACAAAAATGGATACTAATTATACCATACATTACAAAATCTAAGATAAATTCAAAATAAAGCATGAGAAACCTCAGATGTTAATAGAGACTATAGTGACACGTGAACCGACTGCATGGAATGGACAGAAAATACTATTAATCCGCTTCAGATCCAAATAGAACTGGATAAACAGAGCTTAGCAACAATCTTAGTAAATATACATGAATAAATGCCGAACTGCACACTATCCCAAATGGTTAATTTATATCTTTACAATGATAATCAACTACATCATGTAATTACCAAATGTCATTCAAAGCATAGTCCAAAAATCTGAAGATTTTTTATTATTTATTTCTATGGGAACAAGAAATGCTCCAAAACCTAAGTGAACCGATGATAGCAAGAAAGCCATCATCGGTGGAGGCAGTATTGGTACATATTAAAACCACATGCAGTCAGGAGCACACCACTAATAGCCGATCAACATATGAAGTAAACTTACAGTAATGACAATAACAATGACATAAGTTGAGAAAAATACAGAGATACAAACATGAAGACCACCAATTGCACTATACACGATATAACTAGCAACATGGTAGAAGCATGAAAAATAAATATATAAAACAGGAATGAACAGGGAGCAACGAGAGCAAAGAGGCATGGCTATATATATACCTACAAATGTGCCTATGATCAACCGGCCATCATAGCTAATCCAAACTATTCAAGCAAGCAAAAATAACGGTCCAAAGAACACTTCATTAAAAGTTTTTAAACTACCGCATTGGTATTATTTACCTAAGATCCACAAAAATGAGAGTGAGCCTCCTGGCAGGCCTATTGTATCTGCAGTAGGCTCTTTGACTGAGCCTTTGTCTAAATTTTTAGATTGGTTTCTTCATCCCTACCTAGATTCAGTGTTATCTTTGGTAAAAGATTATTTCGACTTTGCTAAAACAGTGGATCATATTCCATGGAGTGCTACTATGAGACTAGCCTCTGTAGACATTGAAAATTTATATACCAGAATTCCCCAATCTTTGGCTGTTATTGTCATCAGGAATTTATTGTTGAAACATAGGGTAGGCAGTAATGTGATTGATTTCATCACGGATGCCCTGAGTTTCATATTGGAAAATAATGCCTTCAGTTTTCTTGAGCAGTGGTTTGTTCAAAAAGAGGGTACTGCGATGGGTACGCCTGTCGCATGTACTCTCGCCAATTTGTTTTTGGCAGCGTTTGAAGATCAATATATCTACACAGAGGACAATCCCTTTTTGCTTAATATTAAATACTATATTCGTTATGTCGACAATGTCATTGTATTGTGGGAAGGTGATGAAAAAACTTTTAAGAGTTTTATTAATTATCTTAATAATAACAATTTCAACATGTCATTTACGAGTAATTTTGGAGGATCTAGTCTCGAGTTTCTAGACATTAAATTGGAACTGACAGAGCAAGGGCTGGTCAGGTCCATGTTTAAGAAAAGCACGGCCACTAATTCCATGTTGCATTTTAATAGTGCACACCCTGAACGCACTAAAGCTGCGTTACCCTTTAGCCAGTTGCTGCGGATACGACGCCTGAATAATACTAATTCAGGCTTCGAGTCTCAGGCGGACACCTTTGTAAAGGATTTGACCCATAGAGGTTATCCTTCCTCTATTTTAAGATAGGCTAGAGCAAGAGCAGGTCAACATTCTATTGAAGTAAAAAATCCCGGCACTTATAGCGACGCAGATAATTCAGCTAGGAAATTTCATTTTAATTTTAAATATGGCCCTATGTTTAATACTATTAGAGCAGCAATAAAACATCACTGGCACATAGTTGAAAATGATAAAGCCTTCGCGCAAGTATCCCCACAGTTATTTGTGACTTATAGGAGGAGTAAGAATATTAGTGACCTACTGGTTGAAAAACGTCTTAAAAAACCCCAGCAAAAGAACACTTGGTTAAATCTCAACCCCGTAAGAGGTCATTTCAAATGTGGACACTGCAACTGGTGTCAATTTTTGGCACCGGGCCCGATTGTTAACATTGGGGGATATACTAATAAAATTCAAGCCTTTATAAACTGTAATACCAAGTGGGATGTTTATATCTTGTGGTGTCCCTGCCAAAGATATTATATTGGTAAGACCATTCATGCAATGTGCATTAGAGTGAGGGAACACTTTAACTCTATACTTACAGGTAAGGGGTCCCCTAGGTTAATTCAACACATTCGGGAACATCATAATGGTGACCCGAGAGTTTTGAGGTTTGCTGGCATAGAAAGGGTTTTCTCCTCCCAGAAAGGAGGAGATCTCCATAAGGAACTCCTACAGACTGAGGCGAATTGGATCTTGAATTCCAATGCCTTGGGTGCTGCAGGATTAAATGATAGGATCGATATGGCTGTGTTCTTGTGAAGTTAGGTGTTTAGTCTGAGTTTTTTTTTCCCTCTAGTTTAAAAACTTTTAATGAAGTGTTCTTTGGACCGTTATTTTTGCTTGCTTGAATAGTTTGGATTAGCTATGATGGCCGGTTGATCATAGGCACATTTGTAGGTATATATATAGCCATGCCTCTTTGCTCTCGTTGCTCCCTGTTCATTCCTGTTTTATTTATTTACTAGCTGTAGTACCCGGCTACGCCCGGGCTAATAAATAACTGCTGTTAGCTATAACAAAATAGAATTGAACATGTCATATTAATGACCTGTAGGAAAATAGAAGCTGAGCTGTGATTGGTTGCTATAGGCAGCCTAATAAATCTCCAGCCAACAGTAAACCCTCCCCCTGGCCGGGCAGTATATGTTACCTCACACATACACATAATAGACAGCTCATGTGACTGACATCTGCTTTAATTCCCTATATGGCACATGTGTTGCACATTGGCTGTTTTTAATCAGATGTTTATGTTTGGAAAATAAAGATAGCACACGTATGAGGCGAGTTGTGTGAGGTGATTTGTGCACATCTGTGTCTGTCTGTGTGGTGTGTGTGTCCCTGGGGTGTATATGTGTGTGTCCCTGTGGGATGGGGTCTGTGTGGTGTGTGTCTCTGTTGTGTGTGTCTCTTTGTGGTGTGTGTGTCCCTGTGGGTAAGTGCATGTGCCCCTATAGGGTGTGTATGTGTGTGTGCCCCTGTGTGGGGGTCTGTGGTGTGTGTGTGTGTATCTGTGTTGTGTGTGTCTCTTTGTGGTGTGTGTGTGTCCCTGTGGGGTGAGTGCATGTGTCCCTATAGGGTGTGTATGTGTGTGTGTGTCCCTGTGGGGGGGTGTCTGTGTGGGGTGTGTGTGTCTCTGTGTTGTGTGTGTCCCTTTGTGGTGTGTGTGTGTCCCTGAGGGGTGAGTGCATGTGTCCCTATAGAGTGTGTATGTGTGTGTGTCCCTGTGGGGGGGTCTGTGTGGTGTGTGTGTGTCTCTTTGTGGTGTGTGTGTCCCTGTGGGGTAAGTGCATGTGCCCCTATAGGGTGTGTATGTGTGTGTGCCCCTGTGTGGGGGTCTGTGGTGTGTGTGTGTATCTGTGTTGTGTGTGTCTCTTTGTGGTGTGTGTGTGTGTGTCCCTGTGGGGTGAGTGCATGTGTCCCTATAGGGTGTGTATGTGTGTGTGTGTCCCTGTGGGGGGGTGTCTGTGTGGGGTGTGTGTGTGTCTCTGTGTTGTGTGTGTCCCTTTGTGGTGTGTGTGTCCCTGAGGGGTGAGTGCATGTGTCCCTATAGGGTGTGTATGTGTGTGTGTCCCTGTGTGGGGGTCTGTGTGGTGTGTGTGTGTCTCTTTGTGGTGTGTGTGTCCCTGTGGGGTGAGTGCATGTGTCCCTGTAGGGTGGCTATGCGTGTGTGTCCCTGTGGGGGGGGTCTGTGTTTTGTGTGTGTGTGTCTCTTTGT
This sequence comes from Allobates femoralis, assembly GCA_033576535.1. NCBI lineage: Eukaryota > Metazoa > Chordata > Amphibia > Anura > Aromobatidae > Allobates > Allobates femoralis. Next base: position 242,653,267 of record JARQOC010000002.1, on the reverse strand, counting down.
GGTGTGTGTGTGTGTCCCTGTGTGGTGAGTGCATGTGTCGCTATAGAGTGTGTGTGTGTCCCCTTGGGGGTGTGTGTGTGTCTTTGTTGTGTGTGTTTGTTCGGGTGCGTGGTAAGTATCCAATGTTGGGGCTGCACCTTAGCGACTATACACTTGCTGTTACTCTTTGTGTGCGTGTGGTGTGTATACATGTCCCTGTGTGTGGTGAATATCTCATGTTGGGGCCCCACCTTAATGACTATATGCTGGTATGTGCTGTTAGTCTTTGGCGCTATCATTAAGCCCCTCTCATTCACAACTGTCAACTGATAACTGTCACTTTTTCCCCATTATGTAGATAGGGGCAAAATTGTTTGGTAAATTGGAATGCGCGGGGTTAAAATTTTGCCTCACAACATAGCCTATGACGCTCCCGGGGTCCAGACGTGTGACTGTGCAAAATTTTGTCTCTATAGCTGACAGCTGTCGATTTTCCTCCCACACATTTCCTTTCCCTTTTTTCCCATTATGTAGATAGGGGCAAAATTGTTTGGTGAACTGGAACGCGCAGGGTTAAAATTTCGCCTCACAACATAGCCTATGACGCTCCCCGGGTCCAGACGTGTGACTCTGCAAAATTTTGCGGCTGTAGCTGCGACGGTGTAGATGCCAATCCCGGATATACACACATACACACACACATACATAAACACATTCAGCTTTATATATTAGATTTTTCATGCTTCTACCATGTTGCTAGTTATATCGTGTATAGTGCAATTGGTGGTCTTCATGTTTGTATCTCTGTATTTTTCTCAACTTATGTCATTGGTATTGTCATTACTGTAAGTTTACTTCATATGTTGATCGGCTATTAGTGGTGTGCTCCTGACTGCATGTGGTTTTAATATGTACCAATACTGCCTCCACCGATGATGGCTTTCTTGCTATCATCGGTTCACTTAGGTTTTGGAGCATTTCTTGTTCCCATAGAAATAAATAATAAAAAATCTTCAGATTTTTGGACTATGCTTTGAATGACATTTGGTAATTACATGATGTAGTTGATTATCATTGTAAAGATATAGATTAACCATTTGGGATAGTGTGCAGTTCGGCATTTATTCATGTATATTTACTAAGATTGTTGCTAAGCTCTGTTTATCCAGTTCTATTTGGATCTGAAGCGGATTAATAGCATTTTCTGTCCATTCCATGCAGTCGGTTCACGTGTCACTATAGTCTCTATTAACATCTGAGGTTTCTCATGCTTTATTTTGAATTTATCTTAGATTTTGTAATGTATGGTATAATTAGTATCCATTTTTGTTCTTGTCTATCAGTCATACTGTGTGTCACAGTTGGTGATTATTTGAATCATGATTTTAAGATACCTATAGTTTTAATTGGTTAATGGTGACGTCACTGTTTGTAATAAACTCCGCCTATTTAGGGTGCGAGCTATACCTCCATTAGCCCATGACCCGTTGAAGCGCACACAGCACGAAACGGTGCCATTGTCATCCTCCCTCTCCTCCCTCCCTGCACCGTGTGAATTGCGTACCTGAAATAAAAAGCACAGACTTGACCCGGTGAGTGCCGTTTCTCTTTATGTGAAGACCCAAGAGGAGTTTTCTTCAAAAGTAAAAAAAAATTAACATAGCAATAATAAATCCCTATATGGCCAACACCAATTCCCTTGGAGTCTCCGCCAGTTTTGGCATTTTGCCGCAGTGATCTTTTGACTGCACAATATGGTATAGCTTCAAAGTGAATAATGACTAGTGGGAACCCCAGAACATTGATATTATAGCCAGAGGGGATTTAACAGGCTAGTTTGGGGGTGTAAAAGTTCACACTGTATAATAGGGGTACTCACTCATTTTCTTGGTCTTTGAGGTAGCAACACAAACAACACCCTCGATTCAAAAGTTCAACGGTTTTATCACAGCTCCACAAACCTGACAGAAGGGAAAGCTAAGGCTGGGTTCACATTGAGCATTTTTTCCTGTCCGTGGGATCCTACTTTTTGTAGGACCCCACGGACAGGAAAGGACACCACAAGGGGTGACCTATTCTGTGTTCTGGTCCATGATTATCACGGATCCAGACACAGTGGGGCACTTTCACTTCACCAATGTATAATATACATTGCGGAAGTGAAATATAGTATAAAAGAAAGAGTTAAAAATAAAAAATTAGTATTTTCACCTATCCGCGATCCACCGCTGCCTCCAGGAAGGCCCGGGTGGGACCTGCGGACCTTATAGGACCTGTGGTGACGTCACAAGCAGATCAGCTGATCGGGTCACATGACCGCAGTTATCGTGGTAACTGCAGTCATGTGACCCGATGATGCTGCTGGATTGTGACATCACCGCAGGTCCTGTAAGCACCCGGACCTTGCTGGAGGCAGCGGTGGATCGCGGATAGGTGAGAATACTGATTTTTTATTTTTAACTTTTTCTTTTACTATATTATACATTGCAGAAGTGAAGTTAGAAGGTTAGGAGCAATTTTAGTGTACTGAGCATGCTCAGTACACTGAAATTGGGTCCAAGAAACAATCAGCTGTTTCCTCAGACCCGCGCTTATAGGCCCCCATGTTAAAGGCCACGGGTTGGATCGGATTTGGCCTAAGCAATCTGATTTTGTACGATCCGATTTTTTTCTGTGCCCAAAATCGGAGCAGTCTCCGATTTTGGGTACAGAAAAAATCGGAAACAAATAGGATCCCACAAAGTTGGATGGCAATTAGGCCAAATCCGATCCAATCCGACCCCCATAGGATAATATGGGGGCCAAATTGGATCCGTGGCTGTCCGATTTACATCAGACAGCCACGGATGGAAGAAAATCGCTATGCGAAAGCAGCCTATCATCTTTCCTAGGCTTTACAGCAACATAAACATAAATGTCCATTCACAGTATTCATTAGCCACAGTCAGTCTTTTACAGGTCCCTCTTTTTGTCCAGAGCTCGGGCATGCTAAAAAACACCTGTGCAGTCCTCAGCATGTCCTGCACACTTCCAGAACCTTACTTGACTGACCATGTGACCCAGAACCAATCAGATAATATACTGCCTGACACACCCAAAGATGGAGAAGTGTATTTAGTGAGACACACACATACCTACATGCATAAACCTTTCTGTGTAATGTTGAAAGTCCCAGTGAAAAATTCATATTTACATTGCAGCAGACCACCTGTGCAATAAATACCAGCTATTCTCAACACACTTGGTCATCACATCATATATTCCCTGTGCTAAAACTTGTGGGCTTGTCACCATTCTTTCCCATACCAGGGGAGGTTTTTGTCATCACCAACCATTTACCAATACACTCCTTGTGGACTATGACCCAACAGGCACCATCATCTCATAGGGTACCTTTACACACGGCTACATTTGTAGCTTGTCACCAGGTAACTTACTGGTTGCACTGAAATCATGGATACATGATTCCATTTGTACACAGCAACAAGATAGAACCATGTATCCATGATTTCACTGCAACCAGTAAGTTACCTGGTGACAAGCTACAAATGTAGCCGTGTGTAAAGGTACCCATATGCATAAGTCACATCTCAGTTCAGACTCCTCTGCCCCCAGCGGTCAGTACAATGGAGTGCTTTTGTTGGACACATATGTACCACCTTGGCCCTTAAAGAGGACCTTTCACCCCCCTGGTGCTTTCAAAAGTGACAGCACCGCTGATTGCAGCATATATGCTGCATTCAGCACTGCTGAATGCAGCATGTATGCTGCATTCAGGGAAGCTGTGTACTAAGGCTCTATCCCCCCTGTACCCCAAAAAAAACACTTTGCAAACTATACAGTTAAGAGGTCCCGTGGGTTGGATCTGATTAAGAGGTCCTCGCCGCTGGCACAATCCTCCCTGCCCCCTCCTTTTGTGTTCTGCCGCCTCAGAGTGTCTGCCGTTGCCTCTTCTTCTTCTGGGTCTGCCCTCCTCTTCTGCTCCTGCTCCTTGTGACATCAATTGATTCTTGGTGAGATATGAGCGCTAGGGCTAGAAGCAACAAAGAGACTTTTTACAGATGCTCAAACCTTTTATTTGTTAGCTCCTTGTATAGGCCACAACACGTTTCGATAGCATTCAGGATATCATCATCAGGTGATACAAGGGATTGAGCTCCGGAAGTGTCATTTAAAGAGACCAGAGTAAAACAATTGGATAACTCAGCAATGACAACATATTGGAACAAATATCCAAGAGAAGCAGTTGTATAGCCTTCTACCATTGATGAAACTAAAGTATTGTATAGGCCAGGGAAAAAAGACCACTAAATTTCATATTAGAAACAATTAAGCAAAAAAAAAAAAACATAAAATCACCTACTAAGAACATAATCAAGCACCATTAGGCGTGTGACTCTAATAAAACCAATACTTAGGTAAAATACATCTCTAAAATATCTTGCTTTCACATTATACAAGACTGGATAATTCCCTTACTTTTGTAGATCGACATGTAATTGGGTACTCTAAGACCTTGGCCCCTTCTACTGTAAGAGCTGTTCTACTGAACAGATGAGGCCACACTTTCCTCAAATGACCATTGCTTCTTCTTAGGACATCTGCGTTTGTATCTCCATTGGCACTTTCTTCTCACCTCTTCTCACCTCTTTACCCACCAGAGACCCATCACTTCCACTATTTGCAGAATCTCTCCTTTTCTCTGTACTTTGGGTTGAAGGCGGCTTCGGTCTTGTACATATCAGACATAGCTGTTCCTTACTTCGCACCCTTTCACGCTTGAGGCACGCGACACGGTAGTCCAGCAGAGTCAGCATCTGTCTAAGACTCTCTAACATACTGATAATGTGTAATGAAACCATACCCAGTTGACAGATTACTGGGAGGGGCTGGTGAGGACCCAGCGGTCATAGTGCACATTGGCACAAATGACAAAGTTAGAGGTAGGTGGAAGGTCCTTAAAGATGATTTCAGGGAATTAGGCTGCAAGCTTAAGGCAAGGACCTCCAAGGTAGTATTCTCTGAAATACTGCCTGTACCACGTGCCACACCAGAGAGACAACGGGAGATTAGGGAGATAAATAAGTGGCTCAGGAATTGGTGTAAGAAGGAGGGGTTTGGGTTCCTGGAGAACTGGGCCGACTTCTCTGTTGGCTACAGGTTCTATGCTAGGGACGGGCTGCACCTCAATGGGGAGGGTGCAGCTGTGCTGGGGGAGAAAATGGCTAGAAGGTTGGAGGAGTGTTTAAACTAGGGATTGGGGGGGAGGGTATTCATTGTATAGGAGGGGAAGATAGTGTAAACAGTAACCTGGGCACAAGTAATAAAATTGGGGGTGGCATGGGGGGTGGGGTTGTAGAACAGTCAATCTAGTAGGAAGGAATAGAGGTAAAGAGAGATGCATAAAGTGCATGTATACTAATGCCAGAAGCCTCACCAACAAAATGGAGGAATTAGAATTGATTTTGTTGGAAAATAATTATGACATGGTGGGGATTTCGGAGACTTGGCTGGACGAGAGCCATGACTGGGCTGTTAATTTACAGGGCTATTGTCTGTTCAGAAATGACCGTACAAATAGGCGAGGAGGAGGTGTATGTTTATACGTAAAATCATCCTTAAAACCCATCCTGCGTGATAATATAGGTGAATCTAATGGAAATGTAGAGTCTCTGTGGGTGGAGATAAGGGGAGGGGGAAAAAATAATAAATTACTGATAGGGTTTGTTATAAGTCTCCAACAATAATGGAAGTGGAGGAGAATATCCTCATAAAGCAAATAGATGAAGCAGCGACTCAGGGAGAAGTCATTATTATGGGGACTTCAACTACCCTGAAATACATTGGGGATCAGAAACCTGCAGTTCCAGCAAAGGTAATAAGTTTTTGAAAACTATAAGAGACAATTACCTTTCACAACTGGTTCAGGACCCAACAAGAAGGGGGGCACTGCTGGACCTAATATTAACCAACAGGCCAGACCGCATATCAAATATACGGGTTGGAGGTCACTTGGGTAATAGTGATCATAACCTAATAAGCTTTCAAGTATCCTTTACTAAGACGTGTACTAGAGGGGTCACAAGGACACTAAACTTCAGGAAGGCAAATTTCCAACGGTTGAGAGATGATCTTAGTGCAATAAACTGGGACGATGTCCTGAGACATAAAAGTACACAACACAAATGGGAGATGTTTATTAGCATCCTGAATAGGACCTGTGCACAATATATACCCTATGGGAATAAGCATGCTAGAAATAGGAGGAAACCACTATGGCTAAATAAAGCGGTAAGAAGTGCAATATGTGACAAAAAGAAAGCATTTAGGGAATTAAAGCAAGTAGGTAGTGATGAAGCATTAAATAAATACAGAAAATTAAATAACATTTGTAAAAAGCAAATCAAGGCAGCAAAGATTGAGACAGAGAGACTCATTGCCAGAGAAAGTAAAAAGAATCCCAAAATATTTTTTAACTACATAAATAGTAAGAAACTAAAAAATGATGGTGTTGGCCCCTTTAAAAATAGTCTGGGTGAAATGGTGGATGAGGATGAGGAAAAAGCAAATATGCTAAATGACTTTTTTTCAACAGTATTTACACAAGAAAATCCCATGACAGACAATATGATCAGTGATAACAAAAATTCTCAATTAAACGTCACCTGCTTAACCCAAGAGGAAGTACGGAATCGTCTAAAAATCACTAAAATTGACAAATCCCCGGGCCCAGATGGGATACACCCCAGAGTGCTGCAGGAATTAAGTACTGTCATAGATAGACCATTATTTTTAATATCTAAAGATTCCATAATAACAGGGTCTGTACCACAGGACTGGCGTATAGCAAATGTGGTGCCAATATTCAAAAAGGGGACAAAAACTGAACTTGGAAATTATAGGCCAGTAAGCTTAACCTCTACTGTGGGTAAAATCCTTGAGGGTTTTCTAAGAGATGCTATACTGGAGTATCTGAAGAAAAATAACCTCATGACCCATTATCAACATGGTTTTACGAGGGACCGTTCCTGTCAAACTAATCTAATAAGCTTCTATGAAGAAGTAAGTTCTGGACTGGACCAAGGAAATGCAGTGGATGTGGTGTATATGGACTTTTCAAAAGCTTTTGATACGGTGCCACACAAAAGGTTGATACATAAAATGAGGGCAATGGGGATAGGGGAAAATATGTGTAAGTGGGTTAAGAACTGGCTTAGTGATAGGAAACAAAGGGTGGTTATTAATGGAACACACTCAGAATGGGTCACAGTTAACAGTGGGGTACCACAGGGGTCAGTGTTGGGCCCACTTCTATTTAATATATTTATTAATGACCTTGTAGGGGGCATACAGAGTAGAATCTCAATATTTGCAGATGACACTAAACTCTGCAGGGTAATCAATACAGAGGAGGACAATTTTATATTACAGGAGGATTTATGTAAACTAGAAGCTTGGGCTGCTAAATGGCAAATGCGCTTTAATGGGGATAAATGTAAAGTCATGCACTTGGGCAGAGGAAACAAAAGGTATAATTATGTGCTTAATTGTAAAACACTGGGCAAAACTGTCACTGAAAAAGACCTGGGTGTATGGGTAGATGACAAACTCACATTTAGTGGCCAGTGTCAGGCAGCTGCTGCAAAGGCAAATAAAATAATGGGATGTATTAAAAGAGGCATAGATGCTCATGAGGAGAACATAATTTTACCTCTATACAAGTCACTAGTGCGACCACACTTAGAATACTGTGTACAATTCTGGTCTCCGGTGTATAAGAAAGACATAGCTGAACTAGAGCGGGTCCAGAGAAGAGCGACAAAAGTCATTAGAGGACTAATGGGTCTGCAATACCAAGACAGGTTATTAAACTTGGGGTTATTTAGCTTGGAAAAACGAAGGCTTAGGGGTGATCTTATAATAATGTATAAATATATGAGGGGGCAGTACAGAGACCTTTCTAATGATCTCTTTACTCTTAGGCCTGAGACCGGGACAAGGGGGCATCCTCTACGTCTGGAGGGAAGAAGGTTTAATCATAATCACAGACGCGGATTCTTTACTGTAAGAGCAGTGAGACTATGGAACTCTCTGCCACATGATGTTGTAATGAGTGAGTCACTACTAACATTTAAGAAGGGCCTGGATGCCTTTCTTGAAAACTATAACATTACCAGTTATATATACTAGATTCTTTGATAGGGCGTTGATCCAGGGAATTAGTCTGATTGCCGTATCTGGAGTCAGGAAGGAATTTTTTCCCCCAATGTGGAGATTAGTGTTGCCACATGGGGTTTTTTTTGCCTTCCTCTGGATCAACATGTTAGGCTATGGGTTGAACTAGATGGACTTAAAGTCTTCCTTCAACCTTAAAAACTATGTTACTATGTTACTATGTTACTATGTAACTTCTCGGGATAGCATGTCCTCATCAGTACCAAGAATCTTATTCTCATCCCTCCATCCTTGTCCATCATTTCCTGCATGCTATGTCAAGCCCTTTCAACGACTGCTCTCACCAGAGAACAAGGCACCTGGACTCTCTAGGGACTCCCTTTCAGTCCTCAGGCATGACTATTAGGCCCTGGCACAGAGAAGTTTCTGAGAGTCAGAATCTTTAACATGTTTGACCAAAATAGACACCTGCCACTACATCTTTTCCATAGCCACCTTATTATAGACTGGTACTTTACCAAATCACCTCTGAGCTCATATACCTCTCTCTCCAGTGCACCTACTCAGCTCTCGGCAACCTGTCTCCAAAGCTTATCTTGCTTCGACTGCTCCTTTATCAGCAGAGTCCTCTCAGATATCTCTCTCTCCACTGCACCCACTCAGCTCTTAACAGCCTGTCTCCGAAGCCTCTCTTGCTTCAAATGGGCTTATACTATCTCCTTGAGCCTCCTTACCTTGGTTCTTCCATCCTCTGTATCAGTTGAGCTTTCATCACTTGAGGAGGTCTTTGCTTCAGACCTCACTCCTTCAGTGGCTTCTTCCAGGTCTGAATTTTCAATCATCCTTCTCTCTGCCTTTATCCCATGGACCACTGTCATCACAATGTGTCAGTTTCTCTTGCAGCATATTACTTTTTACCCCTGCACCAGCAGTGGCTATTAGCAATGTCAGGGAAGTGAACAGCACAGTTTCTACTTTATTCACATTGTCAAGAGGTGCAATGAGTTCAGCCTCTTTGCACCCCATACTTTTCCGGGAGGATTTGCCGCTCTTACTTGTCACTTACTTTCTGTTCTCACTGTCTATCATTTTAGAGATACTGTTACTGTGGGGGTCATGGTCACTCTCCTTGGTACTGTGGACCAAAAATTCACCTCCTACTTTAGTGTAAGCCCTTTTTCTGGAGCTCCCACGTCACTACCAGTCATACTGGTTTTTCTCTTTACCCCTCATGTCACTAAGTTGGGGAGACCCACCATTTTCTTTGGTCACCCCTAATTCTGGATTGTCAATCTTAGGAGGTGTTAATTCCTTATTATCCACCACAAGCATTAATTCTATAGACATAATCACATTGAAGAAAGAGGCACTCACCAGGTGAAAGTTGTTCCTAATGGATGACTTTAATCAGCATTGAGGATCCGAAACGGTGCCGTCGTCTGCACCTCCGACACCCCCTCCCCGGCACCCTGTACCTCAATGCTAATTAAAGTCATCCATTAGGAACAACTTTCACTGGGTGAGTGCTTCTTTCTTCAATGTGATTATACTTCTCAGGCTGTTATAAGACTGTGCACCCCCCGCCCTGCTGCAGTTGACACTGCTGGTGGCCGCTACTTAGGTTCTTGAATGTTCAGTGCCGTCGTCTGCACCTCCGACACCCCCTCCCCAGCACCCTGTACCTCAATGCTCATTAAAGTCATCCATTAAGAACAACTTTCACCGGGTGAGTGCCTCTTTCTTCAATGTGAATATACTTCTCAGGCTGTTATAAGACTGTGCACCCTGGCCCTGCTGCAGTTGACACTGCTGGTGCCGCTACTTAGGTTCTTAAATGTTCGGTGCCCCGCATTTCTGCCTCTCAAATATTAATTCTATGGACACCTTTCTGTTTATCCACATGTCCCACAATGCTTCCAAGTCCCTGCATATTACTATAGAATACTGGTCTCGACCCACATCGTGGGACATGGACATCTCAAATGTTTCAATATAGAGGCAGACCATCAAGTCTTTAAATATGTCCTCCTGCTTTCTTTGCGATATAATGAGCATGTGCTTTACCAAGGTTATTAAGCTCCTTATGTTTTTCAGTCACATCACGTTCTTCATCTAGCCACACGGAACACAAATGTGATGTTATTTGTTGTATCTCTACCACCTCTTGGGTGACTACCCCTTTTTGGGACTGGGATTGCGACCTCTTTTTGGGAAGCCACCCACTTTTGGGGGTACAATTCATGGCTTCCCTGCAATGTCCTCAGGCTCCAGTTCACAAAGTTCCCTGCTACCTCCCTGAGCAACCCATATCTGCACTGGTCTCACCAGGGAATGCACGTACTGGTCCACTGCTGCCACATCGCAGCACACTGACAGCTTCTGCTGTTAGGCTGTGGTCACAGTTTTTTTAGTGCCTTTTAAAAACGCATGCTTTTTTACATGTGTTTTTCATGTCAGCATGAGTTTTTTAAGGTCTCTGATAACTCCCTGCGTTTTTGGCTGCGTTTTTGAATCTGTACATAAAAATAGTGCTTGTAGTATTTTTTTGAGCATTTTGAAAAACGCATGCGTTTTTGTAGAAAACGCATGCGTTTTTATAACATGGGTTCCTATGGGAAACGCATGCAAAAACGCATGTACAATTAGTACCTTTTAGTGCCATTCAAAAACGCATGCGTTTCCCATAGGAGCCCATGTTAAAAAAACGCATGTGTTTCCGGAAACGCATGCGTTTTTTTAACATGGGCTCCTATGGGAAACGCATGCGTTTTTGAATGGCACTAATTGTACATGCATTTTTGCATGCGTTTTCCATAAGGCCCCTTATTAAAAAACACATGCGTTTTTGGATATGCTCCAAAAACGCATGGGACAGTCACACATGCTTTTTGGCTATTAGGGCATGCGTTTTTTAACATGGGGGCCTATGGGTGCATTTTTTACATGTGTTTTTGAAAACGTAGGTCTCCAAAAATGCATGTGAAAAATGGTACTGTGACCCCAGCCTTATCCATGAACAATAAACTTATAGAGCTCCTCAACCAAATCTGCACGAGCTGCACCACTCATGGCTGGTCAGCTTCCCACAGCTGTTGCTGAAACTCCTGGCACCTCCGGCTGCTGGTTTGCTGCCACTACACACTGATCCACATCAGGCTGTCTGGTTTTTCATGGACCGCAACCCCCCATGAGTGTGTCGAAAAATGTATTGGACCCACCGATCAACAGCCAGCCATTTGAAACTTTGTGGACCCACCGATCCACCACAAACTGCTGCTGTAACCCCTACACGTGCTTCTTGGACCGTTGCCGTCTAGCACCATATGTGACAGTTCACACTGTATAATAGGGGTAGTCACATGCTTTTCCAGTCCTTGAGGTAACAACAGGATTGACACACTCCATTCAAAAGTTCAATGGGTTTATTCAATGTTTCATAAACCAGACAAAAGGGAAAATAAACACGAGCCTTTCCTCAGTTTTACAGCAACGTAAACATAAATGTCCATTCACCATATATAATGGCTATGATCAGTCTTTCACAGAAATGTCATACCCCTCTCTTTGTCCAGAGCTCTGAGCATGCTCCAAACACCTGTGGACTCCAGGATCTTGCTAGACTGATCATGTAACCCATATCAATCAAATGATATACTGCCTGATACACCCACAGGTGGAGAGGTGTGTTCAATGAGACACACATATCTGCATGCATTAACCCTTCTGTGTAATGCTGCAAGTGCCAGCGAAACATTCATATTTACATTTCAGCATATCTCCGCCTGTGCAATACATTCTAGCCATTCCTAACACAGCTGGTTGGCATATCACAGGGGACATATGACTGTTTTTTATCACTTCTTATTCTAGGTAAGATGTGTAAAAGGAAGCAATTCTGCTAATATTTTCTATTCTTTCACAGTTTTTGGTCCGACTGTTAACCATGAAAAAAACAGCTAGCGCTCGGACCAATGCTATTAAATGGGGCAGTGCAGATGGGTGATTTATTTTTAATTTTTATCAAATCTGCATTTGAAAAAAAAAAAACAGCATGCACTGGTTTCTACTATGAATCAAATAAGACTTGTACATTCAAGTGCACGGGGGTGTGAAAACAAAATCAGATGCTACAGTATAAAATCTACTTTTTATTGTATATTGCAGTTCTTTGATGGCGGAAAATGTAAATGGTGCTGTAAATGACTTATCGCCATACTGCTACTGTAAAACATGGATTGTTTATGGTTGACACGTGAGGAAAAGTAATTAAACTTTTCTGACTGAAACTCTGAACAATTTTTTATATGACTGTGTTAACCTATTTTGTGGCCAGGGTCACACATCCCAATCCGCTTTTTTAACCCCTTAGAAAACCGGATCCGTTTTTCTAAGGGTGCCAATAGTGTCCCCTGGGGTCCAGGACATTTTTTGGAACTTTTGGGACTCATTTTTTCATCAAAAACGCATGCCTTAACGCAGGTATCTATATGTGCCATGCGTTAACGAATGTGTCTCCCATAGGGCCCCATGTTAAAAAAAGCATGCATTTTTTTACTGCACCCAAAAACAGTGCTAGCAGCGTTTTTTGGGGTGCTCCAAGAAAACGCATGCTTTTTTTAAAAAAAACACACACATGTGCATTAACGCATATGCGTTTTTGGACTTTGAAAAACAAATGTCCAAAATGTTCCCAAAAACGGATTTAAGGCAAAAAGTGATTCAATGTGTGACCCTGGCCTAAGTCAGATGGCAATATAAGTCGGTCGATTATCACATTGCAGTGCTCAGGCTGGTTGTTGGCTATCCTTACCGGAGTGTGACTGCTTCATAGAAATACCACACTTACGTCAGGAGAGACGCCAGCCATCTGACTGCACCCTAAGGGTACCTTTACACACGGCTACATTTGTAGCTTGTCACCAGGTAACTTACTGGTTGCAGTGAAATCATGGATACATGATTCCATTTGTACACAGCAACAAGATAGAACCATGAATCCATGATTTCACTGCAACCAGTAAGTTACCTGGTGACAAGCTACAAATGTAGCCGTGTGTAAAGGTACCCTAACAGTGTTAATCCTGAAATATTCCACCAATGAAGACCCCACTTAAGATTTTGCCCAGGCTCCAATTTGTCTAAGGCCAGGATCACACATACCAATTCGTTTTTTTGAGGCTTTAGAAAAATGGATCCATTAAATTAGGGTGCCAATAGTGTCTCCTGAGCTCCTGGACGTTTTTTGGACTTAGTAATTTTTTCACCAAAAACGCGTATGCGTTAACGCATGGTGCCTATATGTACCATGTGTTAACGCATGCATCTCCCATAGGGCCACCATGTTTAAAAAACGCATGCATTTTTTAATGCACCCAAAAACGCTGCTAGCAGAGTTTTTTGGGATGCTGAACAAAAACACATGTGTTTTTGAAAAAAACGCATTGGTATATGCATTATCGCATATGCGTTTTTGGACTTAGAAAAAAAAATTGCTAAAAAGATCCCAAAAGCGGACCTAAGGTAAAAACGGCTGCCATGTGTGACCCTTGCCTAAAACTGTATTTGTATATAATGGACACCAATAATATTTAACAAGTATGTGTTCAGTTTAGTTTTAATAGATTTCTATAGCATAATTGATAACATACACATAAAAATACCATCTTTAAAATGCTTTCTGTATTTATTTATAGCAAGAGTCGTCAAATAACAAAACTAAATCATTATTACTCAAAAAAGAGCTACAAGTTTTATGATGGATTATATTCCAGCCGGTTTGCAAAGGGCTATTCTCAAGATTGGTCTTCAGGAGCATGCCTCTTTGCTGCCTCCTTATATCTTGCATTATGGCTAATCTGCTGACCCACACTGTGATCTCTCTGATGCTCTGAGCAGACCATTATTTTTCTATGTGGCAAAGGAGGAGAATTGTGGCATTGAAGCTGGCTAAATCCAGCAATCGTGCCAACCTTAGAACTGAAAATGCAAGATCTGCTGTATTTCAAAGAGCTTGCAAGTGTGCGGTAACTAGCCACCTTGATTGTTTGCAAATGGTTAATAAGGGTAACGTTACACATCGCAACATTTATGCAATTTCACTTGCAATTTGCTGGTTGCAGTGAAATCATGGACACATTGTTCCATTTGTACACGGCAACAAAATAGAACAATGTGTCCATGATTTCACTGCAACCAGCAAATTGCAAGTGAAATTGCAGGTAATGTTGCGACGTGTAATGGTACCCTAAAGGCGGCCGTACACACGCTGAGATATCTCTAGCGATATTGTAAGCGATCACGTGCACACGCAATCGCTTACAATATCGCTCACATCGCTGGTGAGATGTCACACAGACAAACTCACCAGCGATGTGGATCCGCGATCTCGCTGGTAACTATGGTACACATCGGGTAACTAGGCGCCGCGCGTCGCTTAGTTACCCGACGTGTACCATAGTTACCATCTCCCAGCATAGGCACTGCGCTGGGAGATCGTTCATCGTGGTGTTATACACCACGATGAAGCAGATCGTGGCATCGTTCATCGCTAGATCTGAGCTCCGGAGCTCAGATCAGCGATGTCACGATCAAGCGATTTCACATCGTAAATCGCTTGATTACATGCAACGATTTTAAGCCCGATATCGCTTAAGCGATCAAAAAGGAGATCGCTTAAACGATATCGGGCAAGAAATCGTTGCGTGTGACGGACGCCTAACAGAGGCAATTAGCAGTACAAAATACAAATATTAAACGTATTTGAGAATGGAGTAGATTTTTAACAACATGTAAATTAATAATGAGTAAAACCACTGTATATAACATCAATTTTGTTTCTCATCATTGTAGTTACCAACCCAGCTTAATTGAGTTTTATTTTCTGAGTCTTTATTATAGTTTTGCGATTTAAACAGTTTTAAACATTTTACGTCATGTAGTTTTGGGTTGGTGGCAATTATTAAAATGGGGCTGAGGGCAGAATACGCACAAGCAAGAATGACTCGAGCATCATTCATATCTGGCCCAACATAAATCATAGAATAAATCCACAAAGAACTATCCAGTCCAAACAACACAACATAAAGAACAACCAGCAAAATGACAGCGCGAGACGCTTTGTATTCCATAGATTTACCAGCATTATGTGAGCTCCGCATGTTCTTGATATTTTTCTGGTGGTTGAGCAGAACATTGATAATATAAAGGCTTGTCAACATCATTAATGACACTAAAATAAAGTCCTTTACAACCAGGAGCGTCCCATTGACGATGAAAGAGACTTGAGTCAAAAAGTCTGTTCTACAGTTGACGAGGTACAATGTATATGGTGAATTTGTGGAATTATTTTTTGCTTGGGCAAATGTAACACTAGAACAGTAGAGTAGCATATTAATGATGAATATAATTATAATGATGGACACCATATTTTTAGACATTCTTGGTTTTAGATAGACCCATACTCTTGTTGTAGGAGCAATGAGAATGCATTGATGGCAACTAAGCAGACTGGTGATAGAAATAGACATTGCTCTACTTGTTCTGTAAGTATAAACAATGAGTTTGCATGCATCATTATTTAACAAATGCCCCAATCCAGTGATATACATGTATTCTGGAGTCCCCCGTGCCAGAAGAACCAGTAGGTTCATTAATGCTAACATGATAAGTATAATGCTGGTTGGAAGCAGTTTCTTCTCAATGATTCTAACCGCCAGAAATTTCAGCATAATATAGACATTTCCCGGAATCCCCAATATCATCAATGGAATGAAGGCAATGCCTTTGAGAGGTTTTATTTCCATCAGGATTAAGTACTCCAGAACCTGAAAAATAAAACATAAAGGACTGTTTGCTAAAGGCCGCCTTACACGTCGCAATATTGTTCCGATATTGCATACGATTTCACGGGAGCGCGCACATTTTTGGCACTTGCCCAAGATGTTACACAGGGAGATATCGGCAGGCAACGCAACTACGATGTAGTACGCCCCTTTTTCACACTGAGTCTGAGCAACTCAGGGAACGACCAATTAACATTGTAGTGAATAGGGGAAGTTGCGCTCCAAATCGTAGTTGCGCTGTCACACAGCACGATCATGGCAGATCGCATAGCCAATATTGCACGATTGAAGAGTATGCACAATTCCAAAACGATATCGTAGTTGCATCGTTTTTGCGTCACGTTGCCCATTTACACGACACAACTCACCAACGATAAACTGCAATGGCCATACCACGTGACTTTTTATCATAGTTGCGTTGCGATATTGCGATGTGTAAAGCGGCCTTAAGAGTTTTACATAATTAAACAATACACAGCAGAATCGTCTTTTCAACTTTCATAGTAAAACAATTAAGATTTGATAGTCTTGAATAGATGAGGTATACTAATGAATTGAAATACATTTTATTCCCTTAATGTGTTTACTTGTATTCATTCTTGTGTATGTTCTTGACTATAGTTTAGTTCTATGATAGCAGCAGTCGCATCATGTGTGAAGGGTTAAAAAACATAATTTCTTTTGAACCAAATGAGCGTACAGAAAAAAATGGATATGTGAGTGTTTGGTAGAGCCGAACTACAGTGAATCTATTATGAGAATATTTGATCTTTGACTAATAGCATGTGTTTGTAGGCTTAATACTGATGACATTATTACCTTGTTTGTAGAATGTTGTTTTGATATTTTAAGAAAATCCACCATTTATTTCTTTACTAAATGAGCAGCAAATGTAGAGGTGTTTGCGCTGCCCTTAAAGCTCTCCTGCTTCTCTCTCACAATTTCCACTCCGGCCACCAACCTATGGTCTAGTAGAGAGGTCCCACTTATCTCAAAGACCTAGTTCTCATGCCACAGATGTCCTGCAGGCATTGTCATTACCCATGGTCATATCCTCAGAGGTGGCAGTGCATGTTTAGATCAATAGTCCGGCTCTTGCAATGTCCTAAGGAGCTTGCTGTGCATACAACCCTTTGCCTAAACTCCTACAAAATCCCTCACTGTACACAAGTGCACTGAGAATATTTATTGAAGAAACAAAAACTGGAAGCAAAGAAAGCGCAGATAGGGCCTTACCCAAAAGAAAACATTAAAGGTTAGGTTACTAACTTAGGTGTGGCTAACCTTTGGTGGTTGTGTAAGACACAGCCACTAAAATAGTAAAGGAGTACCGTGGCACATCACTTGTTAAGTTAGAAAAAGGACACTGGAGGATTCCAATTGCAAGTAAAAATGTGTTTGTGTACTATCACAGACACTACAAATTCTGTCCGGCATTTCAGCTTTTTAGACCTTCATCGGGGATCTGACAACATAGAAATGAGAGACAAAAATACAGGAAAAGAATATGGTTACAATTCCAAATATACAGAAAAGGTAAGACACGGTGAGGTGCACAGTGTTAATCAGGATGTGGTGACCTGTGTTAGGGTAAGAAAATAGTCCATGTAGATTGGTGATAAAGTGTCTAGTGTGGTGTTAGCCCAACACAGGTCGCCACCTCCTGATTAACACTGTGCGCTTCACCCAGTGTTGCATTTTCTGAATATATGGAATTGTGAGCATGTTCTCTTCCTGTATTTTTGTATATCATTTTTATGTTGTTAGATCCCTGAAGAAGGCTTAAAAAGCCGAAATGTTGGATAAAATCTGTAGTGTGTGTGATAGTAAACAAGTACCTTTTGTCTTGCAACTGGAATCCTTCATGTGTACCAGGGTACTCCTTTCCTAGATTATATTATTCACCTGAGCACCCTTTAGTGGTTGAGCCTGGCTTTATCCAGATAAGACAAGCACTAAAATAGCGTAACTTAGTTGCTGCAGACCCATGTGTAGTAGTGATTCTTTGAGAGGAGAGAAAGGCTACGTCTTAGGTTAGCTTCACATCACAATTTTCTGCTGTCAGGTTCTGTGGTACTGAAATTTCAGCTGTTTCAGCTGAGGAGCTCTCCAGGTGCTGAAATTTTATCCGGGGAGCTCTCGAGGTGCTTTAATTCAGCGGTGACTGTTTTTAGCAGCCGACGCTCTTTCATCACCCAGCGTCCGGGAACCGGTCCGATTTTTTGTCAGATCCAGCGCGATCTGTCGCCCATAGACTCCTATGCTATATGTCCGATTTTTGCCCGGACACAAAAATGCTACAAGCTCTGATTTTGTGTCCGGGGCAAAAAAACTAAATCTGCCAGATCTTCCCGGAAAGCAGAAAACTAGATGATAAATCACTGCCATCCGGCCCTATCCAGTCCCATAGGGAGACAATGCGGCCAAATTTGGATCCGTGCTGTGTCGTTCACACCAGACAGCCCCGGATATAAGAAATTGTGGTGTGAAGCCGGCTTTACCCTGCTGTATTCATAAAAGAGTCAAAATTATTATGAAATATGGATTTTTCTTTTTGTCATTCACTTAGTATTTTCTTAATTGAAAAAAATAAACAGTTTAAGGGAATCTGGCATCAGGTTTTGCTATCCAATCAGAGGGAGCAATAATCCTATTTATCACTAAATCTCCAAATTTTTCAAGTAACCAAAAAGCTTTATTTATCCATTAAAAAGATACAGAGAACATACCAGCTTGAAAACAACACAGCCTGCACAAAATATTTTTACACATTTCAAACCTAGAGATATGTACGGATCTTAGTCATGACATGACTGGAAACTGTACATATTTTTAGATTCAGATTACGGTACTTTTTAATTGAAAAACTGGGAGATTAAGTGCTAAACAAGATTATTGTTTTTCCACATCTGTCATTATCCTTCCAACTGGGATTCAGTGTCCGTGCACATATTGAGAGTTCAGAGTTGTTTTTCATCAGGTGAGCTGAACATTTCTTTCCTTTTTATGAATGACTTTCCAATCATAGAGCAGCATAGTGTAGAGGCAGAGATACTGATTTCAGTGATGTGTCACTTATTGGATTGCTTGCTGCTGATAAAAGATGAAATCCCAGAGGGTAAGTCTATTATCAAGGGTAGGGACCTTAGATTAAGAGCACCACCTCAGCACTGAAAAAAACTCTACTGGAGTGGTACTTACTTCTCCCATAATCTGTACAATCTATTGAATAAATGAATCATAATGAATGTGATTGCGTAAATTTGAACAGCATTAATCTAATACTTTGTAGAAGTACCCTTTGAATTTATGACAGCATCAAGTTTTTTGGTCGGAGACATCTAGAATTGGTCATCATTGCTCACTCTTCCTTGCAGTAGTGTTCTAAATCTGTCACATTGCTTGGCCATGTCCTGTGCACATCCCTCTTCAGGTCAACCCACAGTTTTTCAATTGGATTAAGGTCTGGGATCTGGCTGAACCAGTTGAAAGTGTGATATTATTCTGGCAAAGATAATCTTTTGTTGATTTGGAGCTATTCTTATGGACATTGTCATGCTGAAAGGCAAAATTCCTCTTTATTTTCAGATTTTAAGTAGAGACCTGAAGGTTTTGTTTTGAAAATATGATTGTTATTTGGAACTGTTTATAATTCTCTCTTTGAATAAAACCCCATTTCTAGCAGGTGACAAACAGCCCCAAAGCATAATGATTCTTCCACCATGCTTCACTGTGGGAATGGTGTCTTTTTGGTGATGCACAGTGTTGGTTTAGTGCCAAAAATACCCTTTAGAATTATGACCAAAAATTTCAAACCATTGTCTCACCAAACCATGACACAATTTCCCACATGCTCTGTAGTCTACATATAGATTTTGGTAAAAACAGATTTGGATGTATTTCTTTGTAAGAAAAGGTTTCATCTTGCCACCTTACGCTAAAGGCAGACATGAAGAATTTAGAACATTGTAGTCTTCAGAAATTCCTGGAGCTGCTTCAATGTTACTATAGGCCTTTTGTGAACCTTCTGGACCAATTTTCCTTTATTAGTTTCATCAATTTTGAGGAACATCAAGTGTTAGGTAATGTCATTGTTGTGCCAAACTTAGGCCCCTTCTTGTTGACATTTTCATAGTTTAACATGATATATCTTATGCATTGGAAAGTTTTTTGTATCTTTCTCATTTACAGACCATGGCCTTTTCTGTAAAATGCAGCTAAGAATATTTCAGAAAAACCCTTCTAGAACAGCTAAGCTTTATATGGGAGGACCAGTAGAAGCGGCTACTAGCCGCGAAACGGTCACCGTCGTCCACCGTCTCTAAGTGTACTAGTAACAGCCTAATCCACGGATAGTGCCCGGTTTTCATTCTCTGGATGGACTTTATATGGGTTTATTCAGAATCACTTTAAACGATGATAGTTTTTAATAACTCCTATTTAAATATATGTAATAGTTATTAACTATATTTGAACACATCGCTAATTATAAGAGGGTGTTCATCCTTATGCAACCAAATTCATTTGGCTTTGCTATTTCTAACCCCTCCCTCCACACACATATACTCAGAAATACTCAAAATAATTCCAGTTTGGCTCTCAACTACTTTGTACAATTTATAGATGACAATAAAGGTGTAAAAGTACTGAAATTAGTCTTCTTGACGTGAATTTTTAATGACAAATCCTGGCATTTTAACAAAAATGTGTAGACTTTTTTAAAGGGATCCTGACCTCGCAAAACGTGCCCCCAGCCTCTATATACCTGTCCCTGCACCATATTAATAGATTTCTAGGCATCCCTTTCTGCTTGTAAAGAGATATAGTAAACTTTAGATAAGTTGTTATCATCTATTTATATAATCGGCAGTTTGGGATTCGGGCGTTGTAGCCGAATCCCAAAATGCTTTTCTTTGCGCCACTGCGAGCGAGCGATGGCGTGCATGCACCATCGCGAGCCGCAGATTCTGCCCGCAAACGGTCGCTACATGCACTGCCCGCCCCCCGCAAACACCCGCCACACGCACTGGCCGGCACCCCCCGCTCCCCCGCCGCCAGGGCCGCACTGTCCATTCCGCAGTGTGACCCAGCAGCCAGGGGGAGCGGGTTTAGACAACACCCCCCCCCCGCAACCACCATGCCCACCTTCATCACAGACGCTGCCCCGCTCCCCTGCCGCACAGTCTATTCCACAGTGCGAGCCTTCAGGCAGCAGACAGGGGGGGCGGCTTTACACAACGGCCCACTGCAACCAGCACCGCCCACCTTCATGACACACGGTGCCCACCCCAGCTTCCCACAGGTAACATGGCCGCGGCGGCGCACTGGCATTGCAGCCTGCAAGCCCAGTGGGGCTGCAGTCTGCTATCACTCCACGCTCCTAAAATAACCTTACAGGGGCGCCGCTTCTCAGATCTACTACTCCCACACTGCCCCTGCTTACCCTCCACTCACCCACACTGCCCCTGCTCACTCCTCTTACACCCCTATGCCCTCACTCCCCACACTGCCCCTGCTCACTCCTCTTACCCCCCTATGCCCTCACTCCCCACACTGCCCCTGCTCACTCCTCTTACCCCCCTATGCCCTCACTCCCCACACTGCCCCTGCTTATGCCCTACTCACCCACACTGCCCCTGCTTACCCTCCACTCACCACACACTGGCCCTGCTCACTCTTCTTACCCCCCCTATGCCCTCACTCCCCACACTGCCCCTGCTCACTCCTATTACCCCCCCATATCCTCACTCACTCCCCATACTGCCCCTGCTTAACCCCCCACTCACCCACACTGCCCCTGCTCACTCCTCTTATCATCCTATGCCCACACTCAACACACTGCCCCTGCTTACCCCCTACTCCCCCACACTGCCCCTGCATAACCCCCCACTCACTCACACTGCCCCTGCTTACCCTCCACTCACCCACACTGCCCCTGCTCACTCCTCTTACCCCCTCATCTCCTCACTCACTCCCCACATTACCCCTGCTTACCCCCCCAATCACCCACACTGCCCCTGCTTACACCCCACTCACCCACACTGCCCCTGCTCACTCCACTTACCCCCCCATCTCCTCACTCACTCCCCACATTACCCCTGCTTACCCCCCCAATCACCCACACTGCCCCTGCTTACCCCCTACTCACCCACACTGCCCCCACTTACCCACACTGCCCCTGCATAGCCCCCCCCCACTCACCAACACTGCCCCTGCTTACCCCTTACTCACCCACACTGCCCCTGCTCACTCCTCTTATCCCCCCTATGCCTTCACTCCCCGCACTGCCCCTGCTTACACCGTACTCACCCACACTGCCCCCACTCACCCACATTGCCCCTGCTTACCCCCCAATCACCCACACTGCCCCTGCTTACCCCCCAATCACCCACACTGCCCTGCTACCCACAGAGCCGCCTCTATACTCTGCTACGCATAGAGCCGCCTCTATACTCTGCTACCCACACAGCCGCCTCTATACTCTGCTACCCACACAGCCGCCTCTATACTCTGCTACCCACACAGCCGCCTCTATACTCTGCTACCCACACAGCCGCCCCTATACT
This sequence comes from Allobates femoralis, assembly GCA_033576535.1. NCBI lineage: Eukaryota > Metazoa > Chordata > Amphibia > Anura > Aromobatidae > Allobates > Allobates femoralis. The sequence goes on along the minus strand of JARQOC010000002.1, from coordinate 242,630,706 downwards.
CTGCTACCCACACAGCCGCCCCTATACTCTGCTACCCACACAGCCGCCTCTATACTCTGCTACCCACACAGCCGCCTCTATACTCTGCTACCCACACAGCCGCCTCTATACTCTGCTACCCACACAGCCGCCTCTATACTCTGCTACCCACACAGCCGCCTCTATACTCTGCTACCCACACAGCCGCCCCTATACTCTGCTACCCACACAGCCGCCCCTATACTCTGCTACCCACACAGCCGCCTCTATACTCTGCTACCCACACAGCCGCCTCTATACTCTGCTACCCACACAGCCGCCTCTATACTCTGCTACACACACAGCCGCCTCTATACTCTGCTACCCACACAGCCGCCTCTATACTCTGCTACCCACACAGCCGCCTCTATACTCTGCTACCCACACAGCCGCCTCTTTACTCTGCTACCCACACAGCCGCCTCTATACTCTGCTACCCACACAGCCGCCTCTATACTCTGCTACCCACACAGCCGCCTCTATACTCTGCTACCCACACAGCCGCCTCTATACTCTGCTACCCACACAGCCGCCTCTATACTCTGCTACCCACACAGCCGCCTCTATACTCTGCTATCCACACAGCCGCCTCTATACTCTGCTACCCACACAGCCGCCCCTTTACGCTGCTACCCACACAGCCGCCCCTATACTCTGCTACCCACACAGCCGCCTCTATACTCTGCTACACACAGAGCCGCCTCTATACTCTGCTACACACAGAGCCGCCTCTATACTCTGCTACACACAGAGCCGCCTCTATACTCGGCTACACACAGAGCCACCTCTATACTCCGCTACACACAGAGCCGCCTCTATACTCCGCTACACACAGAGCCGCCTCTATACTCTGCTACACACAGAGCCGCCTCTATACTCCGCTACACACAGAGCCGCCTCTATATTCCGCTACACACAGAGCCGCCTCTATACTCCGCTACACACAGAGCCGCCTCTATACTCCGCTACACACAGAGCTGCCTCTATACTCCGCTATACACAGAGCCGCCTCTATACTCCGCTACCCACAGAGCCGCCTTTATACTCCGCTACCCACAGAGCCGCCTGTATAATCAACTACCCTCGGAGCCGTCTGTATACTCTGCTACCCACTGACCTGCCTGTATACACACAATTCATTTCACCGCGCTCCCGATGCAATTGCATCGGGCCTTTTTACTAGTATCTTATAATCTGCGGCTTCTCATTATTTGAGAAGCCGCAAAAGGTGTTCCTTTCTGGGCCTCCCCGCTGCCTGCTTTGTAATTATTCACGACCCTATGGGCGTGCTACAGATCAGGGACAGTGCTCGTCATGTAAGGGGCGGTAAAGCCAGTATGATGCTATTCACGTCATATCCGGCTTTAAACGTCAGTACACCCCTCGTGATGCGGAGTGCGCATGTGCGATGGGTGTACTGACGTGGTAAAGCCGGATATGATGCGAATAGTGTCATATCGGCTTTATTGCCCCTTACATGATGAGCACTGTCCCTGCTCTGTAGCACGCCCATAGGGGCGTGAATAATCACAAAGCAGGCGGCGGGGAGGCCCAGAAAGGAACGCCTTTTGCGGCTTCTTAAATAATGAGAAGCCGCAGATTATAAGGTATGATAACAACTTATCTAAAGTTTACTATATCGCTTTACAAGCAGAAAGGGATGCCTAGAAATCTATTAATATGGTGCAGGGACAGGTATATAGAGGCTGGGGGCAAATTTTGCGAGGTCCGGATCCCTTTAATCCTCTGTAGATCATAAGACAATGTATACACTCACATGGTTTATTATTTACATATAGTTCTATGTATTTGTGAATGAGCATATATATTCCATTAATGCGATTCCGCTACAGGTAACATTAAAAAGTAGGTAATTTTGACCTGTAGCTGTAAATCTTCACTGTGCAGACATCAACACCCTTCTTTGCAGTGTAGACAACATCAGCAATTATCATTACCGACAGTCTGTATACACTTTCGTCAAGGAATCTGCATTCGTACTGAGGGGTCTTTGGCTTATAATGTCTATCAGTTTGTCTTGTGCTTAGAACCTTCATAGTAAGCATGCATTTAACTGATGTAAGATTTTAGTTTTGACGAAAGATTAAAAACTATTAGTCACTAACATTTCCCGTAAATGAGTATTGAGAATAATTAGAGTGAACTATAGTTAAAGGAAAGTTCTTCTACACAGACCTCATGGTATATCTTAAACTGGTTGTATAAAAAAGGAAAGTAATACACTTTCATGAAGCATTACATTCAATGAACTTTATTTGTCTTGCAGCTTGTTTTGCCCAAGTTATTCTTTATTGGGGAAAATATGTATTTGATACTCTGCCTATTTTTTTTTTTCACACCTACAAAGAATGGAGAGGTCTGTAATTTTTATCATAGGGACACTTTAACTGTGAGAGACAGGATCTGAACGACATCCAGAAAATCACATTGTATCATTTTTAAATATTTAAATTGCATTTTATTGGATGAAAAAAGTATTTCACCACCTATCAAAAAGCAAGAATTCTGGCTCTCACAGACGTGATCGTTTTTGTTTTAGAAGTCCTACTAATCTGTACTGACAACCTTTATTATTTGCACCTATTTGAATTCCTTACCTGTATGAAAGACACCTGTCCACTCATTCAATCAATCAGACTTCAACCTCTTAACCATGGCCAAGACCAAAAAGCTGTCCAAGGACACCAGGGACAAAATTGTAGACCTGCAGAATGCTGGAATAGGCTACAGAACAATATGCAAGCAGCGTTGTGAGAAGGCAACAATTGATGGCACGATGCCTTGATCTGGGACTATATGCAAAATCTCATAGGGTAAGGATGATTTTAAGAAAGGTCAGGAATCAGCCCAGAACTAAACCTGAGGACCAGTCAGTGACCTGAAGGGAGCTCTAACCATAGTCTCAAAGATTACCTTTAGTAACACACTACGCCAAATTGAATGAAAATCATTCAAGGCTTAGAGGGTCCCCCTGCTCACACCAAACATTTCCAGGTCCAATTGAATTTAAAAAATGACCATTTTGCTAATCGAGAGGAAGCATAGGAGAAGATCACGTGGTCGGATGAGACTAAAATAGAAATTTTTGGTATCAGCTTCACTCAGCGCATTTGGAGGAGGAAGGAACTGTGAAGCATAGTGGGGGAAATATCATACCTTGGGGGTGCTTTTTGGTAATGGGGACAGCACTAATGCACAGTATCGCAAGATATTGGCCAACAATTTCCCCCACTCAGTAAGACCATTGAAAATCGGTCATGGCTAGGTCTTAAAGCATGGCAATGAATCAAAGCACACAGCCAGGGCAGCTAAGAAGTGGATCCATAAGATGCATTTCAAGGTCATGGAGTGGCACAGCCAGACTCCAGACCTGAACCTAATATGAAATCTTTGGAGGGAGCTGAAACTCAGTGTTATCCAGCGACAACTCAAAACCTGAAAAATCTGGAGAAGATCTGTATAAGGCTGGGGTCACACACACAGATATCTGGGCAGATATTGTTCACAGATCTCTGGTTGCAGTGAAATCATGGACAGATTGCTCCATTTGTACACAGCCACAAAATGGAACCATGTGTCCATGATTTCACTGCAACCAGAGATCTGTGAACAATATCTGCCCAGATATCTGTGTGTGTGACCCCAGCCTAAAGGAGAGGACCAAAATCCCTGTGCAGTATGTGTAAACTTGGTCAAGAATTACAGGAAATGTTTGACCTCTGTAATTGCAAAAAAAGGTTTTTGAACCAAATACTAAGTTCTGTTTTTTTATTGTATAAAATATTTATTTAACGCAATAAAATGCTAATTAATTATGTAAAAATCATACAATGTGATTTTTTGAAATCTTTTCTAGATTTTATCTCTCACAGTTGAAGTGTACTTATGAAACAAATTACAGACCTCTCCATTTTTTGTAGGTGAGAAAACTTGAAGCAAGCAACACTGTATCAAAGATGTATTTTTACCACTGTATCTCATCTTTATTTTTGGATTCATCCTAAATGTTGATCATTTTAAGTATGATCCTAATAGATATCTCAGACCCTGGGGGTTTCCAGGAAATACAAATCTGTCCTGGTGATATGATGCCCACACAGGTGTTTTAAAAGTGTCATGAAATTGGTAACTGAACCTCTATTGAAACATGGATGACGATACATGATCCTGCAGTCATTTTCTCAATGTAAGAGCCCTTTCACATCAACGTTTTTCGCTGATCGCGGCAGTTGCGGTGAAAAAAAACGCAACTGCCGCGATTACCGCATAACGATCGCGGCACACTTGCGGCAAGCCCCATACAATGTCTATGGGGCTTGCGGCAAGTGTGCGGCAGGTGTGGCAAGTGCGGTTTTGCCACTTGCGGCAGGTGCGGCCACGAAAATAACGCGGTCAGCCGCAGTTTTTCTGCGGCCGCAGCTGCCGCAAGTGCCGAAACCACATTTGCTGCACCTGCCGCACATTTAATGCAAGCCCCATAGACATCGTATGGGGCTTGCCGCAAGTGTGCCGCAGTTGCGGCCGTTATGCGGTAATCGCGGCAGTTGCGTTTTTTTTTCACTGCAACTGCCGCAATGTGAAAGCACCCTAAGACATTGAAAGCCTAAGGCCGGCTTCAGACTGCGTCTGAGATCCGATCCGTGCCTGTCCGCTTGAAGCAGACAGCCGCGGACCGGATCAGCACACAGGAGGGGGGCTATTATGCCCTCCGATCCTGTGTGCAGCCGCACACAGTTCCCGATGCTGAAGTCAGGACCGCGAGCGCCGCGGTCCTGACCTGTCAGCGGCTGCAGCTGAGTGCGGCTGCACACAGGATCGGAGGGCATAATAGCCCCCCGGTCCTGTGTGCTGATCCGGTCCGCGGCTGTCTGCTTCAAGCGGACAGGCACGGATCGGATCTCAGACGCAGTCTGAAGCCGGCCTAAGTTTAAGCCTCACAGGCCTTAATTGGAAAACTGTGTGAGCCAGCTGAGCTGTATTGCGTTCCCATTGCAAAGAAGATCAGAACACTGAAAAAGTAGAAGATAGCATTTGGTAAGTATTGGGATACATGCCAACGACGCCACACACGTATTTTGGAGTAAGGTGTCCTTTTTATCCTGGGAGTGCTTGTTTAAATGACAATACCCTGATAATTAAAAGTTATGATGTATAGCTGGAGGAAATTAACTTACCTCTTACAGAGTGCCCTGATGGATTGGTGCTTTGGTTCTTTGCAGAACTTTTAGGCGTATTTATAATAATTTCTTTCTGACATAATGCCCATGGTAATTCATTAAGTTAAAGCAATTAGCTAGGTCTTCACTTTAGAATAACATTGTTGACCTTGAATCTCAGTAATTCTCTTGTTATCTGCAAAGAAATAATAAGTCTCTTAACGCTGTTCATATTATATTTCATGTTTAGTGAGCTGTACTGTGGTTATGTTTAATGTGATTGATTAAGCACAATTCAGACTAGTAACTTTATGGCCTCAAATATAAAAATAATTGAACCCCTCCGCTTGCAGAGCAAAAGACACGAGGTGTCTAGCGAAAAACTTTATAACATTGCTATTTCCTCAATCTACAGTCTTAAAGTATAAGCAATTCTGCAATTGGTTTGCCCTGTTTAGTTTTGAGATGGGTAATAACTGTTAGAAGGTATATGAAGTCACTACAGTACCTCCGCATTTCTCCAATCAGAAAATTGTTGCAATTACACTTTTTGCCATACACATGTTTAACCCGATAGCGACAGCCTTTTGACTTTTGTTGTTGGGAAATGAGGGTACTTATTACTTCTTGATGTCTTTCAATGGAAGCAAGGAAAAAGCCTGAAGCACCCTCCAGTGTCTGAAAATCTCTGGGGTTTCAGCTGCTGGGAGTAGCTGAGACCATGCAGATTAGGAATCGGGCCATTTTTTTCCATTCCCAGTCACGTGATATTACCGTTGTACTGGTGTATACAGGGCATTATCACATGAAAATTCATGACATTGGCAGTAAAAAAATGATTTCTTTGTCATCTGATATGCTCAAACATGTCATGATCCTCCGGTTACACAGGGATCAATTGTGTTCCCATGGTGATATGCTTTGCAGATCATAATGAGATCACAGTTCACCCCTGTGTGACCAGAGGATCATGACCTGCTATGACCCCTCTGAGGTTATGGCAGTATACTGTTAGACTGAGATTTGTTGAGGGACCTTCCTCTGGACTACGTTGGACCTTTTCATTTCTTCTTCCATAAATTGGTGAAAAGAGGTTTGTGTTGAGGTGTGTTTTTTCAAATAAATATTTTTTGATCCTTCAAAAATTCTGATTGACGTCTCAACATTTCTAACCTCTGAACTTGATGCCAGCGGACATTACCAAGCTGACATCAATCCCAAATACCATTACCCTGACTGCCACCAGCACCAGGGCAGCTGGAAGAGCTCAGAGGTCACCCCAATGTGTTTTTTCAAATTATCTAATATATAAAAGCACAAGCGATTTGTGACGTCAGTTCCGTCACTTTGCACACACTTCCGTAACTTTGTCCCAAGGTACACCCGCTCAGGGTGGACCAAGATGGCCGCCCTAAGCGGGACGACCGTGGCGAGCCAGCCAGGAGATGACTGCCATTAGCCGGTCGTCTCCCAGGTGGCGAGCCGCTGCCCAGAGCTCAGCCGCGGCTACCTCCGGCACGGAGGTCCGCGGCGAGCCCGCCGGGAGACGACCGGGCCTCCCGGCTACCTGGCGGCGGCAGAGCGAGGCGGGGATCTCCGTGCCGGGCATATCCGCGGCTGATCTCCGGGGAGCCACGAGCCAGCCGGCATTTGCCCGGTACCGCCGCCGCCATTCTGATTGGTCGTTCGTTTACGAGCGACCAATCAGATTCAAGCTGCGGCACGGCGCCATGTTTCAAAATATAAGAAGTAAAAAAAAAAAATTTGAAAGATGGCACCGTGTTTTGCTGCGCTCTTTTCATTGGTCGGCGCCAGGCGCGAGCGACCAATGAGAAGAGTGAGGCGGGGCACGGCGCCATACTGGAAATCGAAAGTTCCCGCTGGATTTCAAATATGGTGCTGTGCCCCGCCACACTCTTCTCATTGGTCGCTCGCGCCTGGTGCCGACCAATGAAAAGAGCGCCGCGAAACACGGCGCCATCTTTCAAATTTTTTTTTTTTACTTCTTACATTTTAAAACATGGCGCCGTGCCACGGCTTGAATCTGATTGGCCGCTCGCAAGCGAGCGACCAATCAGAATGGCGGCGGCGGTGCCGGGCAAATCCCGGCTGGCTCGCGGCTCCCCGGAGCTGAGCCTCGGATATGCCCGGCACGGAGATCCCCGGCTCGCTCCGCCGGTGCGAGGTAGCCGAGAGCCGAGGTCGGCTCCCGGCTACCTCGCTGCCGCTCCGCCGGCGCGAGGTAGCCTGGAGCCAACCTCGGCTCCCGGCTACCTCGCGCCCGCTCCGTGCCCCGCTATTCTGATTGGTTGCCGCGTTCAGCGCGCCGACTAATCAGAATAGCGGCGAGCGCTATGCCGCCATATTTGAAATACACTGTGTACAGTGTGTTTGAAGTATGGCGCCATACAGCGCGCCGCTATTCTGATTGGTCGGTGCGCTTAATGCGGCGACCAATCAGAATAGCGGCACGCACAATGCCGCCATATTTGAAATACACTGTACTCAGTGTATTTGAAGTATGGCGCCATACAGCGCGCCGCTATTCTGATTGGTCGCCGCGTTTAGCGCGCCGACCAATCAGAATAGCGGCGCGCTGTATGGCGCCATACTTCAAATACACTGTACTCAGTGTATTTCAAATATGGTGCCATTGAGTGCGCCGCTATTCTGATTGGTCGCCGCGTTCAGCGCGCCTACCAATCAGAATAGCGGCGCGCGCTATGCCTCCATATTTGAAATACACTGTGCAAAGTGTATTTGAAGTATGGCACCATACAGCGTGCCGCTATTCTGATTGGTCGGCGCGCTGAACGCGGCGACCAATCAGAATAGCGACGCGCTCAATGGTGCCATATTTGAAATACACTGAGTACAGTGTATTTGAAGTATGGCGCCATACAGCGCGCCGCTATTCTGATTGGTGGCGCGCTGAACGCGGCGACCAATCAGAATAGCGGCGCGCTCAATGCTGCTAACCACTGAGCCACCGCACTCACTGCTAACCACTGAGCCACCGCACTCACTGCTAACCACTGAGCCACCACACTCACTGCTAACCACTGAGCCACTGCACTCACTGCTAACCACTGAGCCACCGCGCAGTGCTAACCACTGAGCCACCGCGCAGTGCTAACTACTGAGCCACCGCCCAGTGCTAACCACTGAGCCACCGCCCAGTGCTAACCACTGAGCCACTGCGCAGTGCTAACCACTGAGCCACCGCGCAGTGCTAACCACTGAGCCACCATTTACAGTGCTAACCACTGAGCCCCCATATACAGTCTTAACCACTGAGCCACCAGACAGTGCTAACCACTGAGCCACCATATACAGTGCTAACCACTGAGACACAATATACAGTGCTAACCACTGAGCCACCTGTATACACACAATTAATTTCACCGCACTACCCTAACTATTAGTAAATAAACTATATATGCATTCTAGACTACCCGATTCTTTAGAATCGGGCCGCCATTTAGTTTATAAATAAATAAACAGTTTGAAAAAAATAGCATAGTGTTCCCCACATTTTAGAAAACCTACCAAAGTCTGATATTGGAAAAGTAGATGTAGTCTGGTATTCTCAGGCTGAAAAGGTCCATGGTTATTGGCCCTCCCCAGCCTAAAATTAGCAGGCCACAGCCGCCTCAGAACTGGCGCCTCCATGAGATGTGCTGATCCTGGCGCTTATCCCAGCTTTTGTATTACTAGCCAAAGTAAAGCTATCAGCTGTGGTCTGCAGGCTCCAGCCATTGGGTTTACCCTAGTTGGGAATCAAAAATAGGGGGACTCCATATTGTTTTATTTTTCTTTATTATTATTTTTTTTACTCAATACAAGACTAAAAACTTTTTAGTGCTACATAAAAGGCACTAAAAGCTGCAAGCTTGAAGTATGGTAAAGGGTGGACATTATATAGCTTAGTGACATCTGTCTATCCATCTATCTATCCCAGCTTTTTAGAGTATGTAAAAGATGATGTATAAAACTCATTGTGTGCGGTCTGTGTGTGGTCTTTGTGCCGTCTGTGTGCAGTTCGAGTACGGTCTAAGTGCGGTCTGTGTGATAAACAAGTACCGTAATATTCATAATCGCTATACTCGTTACGAGTACTTTCTAATTATTGCATATTCTTTCTGAATAGCTAGTATAATGTAAGTCAATGGGAAACGCAAATAATTTTCTGTTGGACCCTAAAAAAAGGGGTCTGGGGCTTGAGGAAAAGGCTGATATGAGTAGGGAGTCATGAAACAGAATGGGAAGAACATAGAGAAAATGCCTGCATGCATTTCTGACTCACATATGGTTTGTGGGAATAGCTTTGTCACAGGATTACGCATCTGTTACAAATACACAAAAACAACTACCAAACCTAACCTAAATCGCATTTAACAAGCCAAAAAGGGTCAGAAACAGTTTTTCATGCATAATCACTTGTATACAAGACTAAATAAACCTGAGAAACAAAAAAAATATCGCTTTTTCTGTTTGTTCACAGGTACTGTTGTAGCCTTTTTTCACCTTACAATTGGGAGGGCCCTGACTCATACATTTTGTCATACATCATTTTTAGTTAGCTATTTCCCCAGCACTTTACAAAGCCAGTTACGACGTACCAGTAGGTATAAATACAGAGAAAATGGAGTAAAGGCTTCAATTTTGCATTACTACACAGATTTATTGTTTTAGTACAAGGATCATGAACAAGGGAGAGGGTGTAAAGTGCACCTGCGCTAGGCGTCCAAAGCACAATAGTTTATATACATTTACATAGGAGATACCCATAAAAACCACAGTTTTAGGTCTAGATCCATAGTATATAGCATATTATTGCACTATTTCCAAGATTTACAGAATGCAAAATACCAAAAAACAATGTTACTCACACCAGATTACAGTTTACATCAATTGGGTTGACATCAGGGGCAGACTGGCCAGGTGGCAAGTGGTATTGCCCTAATTTAGGGCCGCCCCCTTAAATGATATGGGCTGGCCGGCATTGCTTTGCGGCCGCAGCTGCCGCATTGACAGCAGGACTCGGGAAGGGGAAGGCCGCATACGGCGGGCAGCGTGATGAGTGTCAGCTCCTCAGCCGGCCATGTCTGACAGCACAATCCCCCCCTGCTAGTCAGCCAGCCGGGTCTAACCCCCCCAACCCCCGAACCCCCACACCCCCGGTCCTCAATTACTACCAGGGCTGGAGTTATCAGTCTGCCCCCCAGGGCAAGTTCCACCTCTGCCAGCCTCCTTAACAGGAATCACATAGACTCATTATCAGACGTAGTATTAGAGCATTATCCTATATCTGAAATAAAGCATGTTACCAGAATTAGCTGAGGACATCCCAGACAAGGCACACAACAGGGGGAGACCGGGCAAAAGGACCCCAACGCATTTCTTGACCTGGTCAAGACCTCTGGTCACTTCATCACCCCTAATGACCACAGTTTGGACCAGTTAGCCAGGAAACCTGAGATTGCTGAGCGTCCAGAGAGGCCCTGTAAGCATTTTGAGGGACCACTCTTACTAAGACATTGAGCAGTCCCTCCTCTATACTTTGGAATGGGCCCTCTATACATTTTGAGGTTTGGGGCCATTGATGCAAAAGTATTTGAGGGCTCAGGGCCAGAAAAAAGTCACTTTGAGGAACCTGATTTACTGTCTCCAGATGTTAAGGACAATGATGATGAGACACAGTTGCCATCAGGTCAGCTACAATCTCAATTGTTAAGGAGGATAACATCAAGATGAGTTGATCAATGATGACTCCACTCATCCGACCTGAGCCATTGGTACGCATAGCCAGCAAAGCAACACAGAGGAAGATTTATACTAACACCAACACAGGTGTCAAAGGGTACTGGTTTGCCAGACTGAGAACTGGGTCAGCTGTGCCCAAGAGCACCCCCACTGTGGACAGGGCATGTGGGCGTTCAGCCACTGTCTGTAATTTTTTTACTGAAAGTCCTGAAAAAAACACTGTAATCTGTAGCATCTGCCCATACCAAGCTGAGCAGAGGTCAGGTCAAAGGCAACCTGAGCAGCATGAGTATATGTAACCACATGCTAGCCAAGCACCCCTTTAGGTGGGTGGCACAACAGAGTACCAAATCTGTGTCTGCTGCTCAAACCACTCCACGTTGCCTTGCTTTGTCCTTGAAATCTGCTTTCTATCAAGCAGGTGCTCATTCTTCCTGCCCACAAGGTGCATTTGCAAAGAAAAAGCAAGCAAACACCAACCTCATCCACTTACCAATGAAGTGTCAAGCGCCCTGTATAAGCAGACCTTGTGAAAGAATGCATAAACTAGCATCGCGTATAAGCCGAGGTGGCACACAGATACAAAACTCAGCATGACCAAACCTCCCAGTGTGTGATCGCAGATGCCCTTGAGTAGTATACGCAGCCCCAGAGGTATATACAGCCCCAGAGGTATATGCAGCCCCAGAGGTATATGCAGCCATATGCAGCCCCAGAGGTATATGCAGCCCCAGAGGTATATGCAGCCCCAGAGGTATATGCAGCCCCATATGCAGCCCCAGAGGTATATGCAGCCCAGAGGTATATGCAGCCCCATATGCAGCCAAGAGGTATATGCAGCCCCAGAGGTATATGCAGCCCCAGAGGTATATACAGCCCAGAGGTATATGCAGCCCATATGCAGCCCCAGAGGTATATGCAGCCCATATGCAGCCCCAGAGTATATGCAGCCCCAGAGGTATATACAGCAGCCCTAGTGGTGTATACAGCAGCCCAGAGGTATATACAGCAGCCCTTAGGTAGTATACAGCAGCCCAGTGTGTATACAGCAGCCCCAGGGCTGTATACAGCAGCAGCCCCAGGGCTGTATACAGCCGCTGCCCCAGAGGTATACAGGCCCCCCCATCAAGCTCCAGGCCCCCCCCCCTTGCGCGGCAGCCTGTAAAGTAAAATCATACTTACCAGTGTCCTGTCGCGCCGCCCGCAGCTTGCCGACACACGATCCCGGGCTTCATTCCGCGGCGTATTTTGGGCTGAAAAACTCGGCTTATACGCGAGTATATACGGTAGTTGTTCAGTGAAGTGTCAAGTTGCCCGTAGTAGAGAGCTTGGAAAGGAAGCATAAATAAGCATCGATGTACCCATAGGCACAAATACTAAAATCTCACATTGCCATATTGTTGTATGTGGAGATGTTGATATTAGGTTTCTGGGAACAGAATGCTTACGTGTTCTCATTCTTGTGGCTGCCCCACCAAACTCAGTTTATAGCCGCCACTAATTTAGATGGTGTGCTGTCCACGACTGAAATAAGTATGTGTGAAACAATATCAAATGTGCTGTCAACAACGCTGTACCTAGGAAGGTCAACATAACAATAGACACGTGAAGAAGTTGTTCTGGACAGTGAGGGATGAAACATATCTGTTATGGCACACTGGGTGAACTTAGTGGAAGGGGGGGACAGTGACAGCATAGGACATCACATCCCATATCCTACACATGCCAAGAGTAGTCGGCCCAACTTCCATTATTGTTTCCATATACTCGTATGCCTGTTACTGTCTCTCCTCGTCATCCTCCATGTCATTCTGCAGCCCTCAAATTGTTCACAGAGCCTGCAAAGCTGAGTTTGGTGAGGGCCCAAAGGGGCCCTGTAACATATGTTTGGGAGGGCCCTCCTTTATTCATTTGAGAGGGCCCTCTATACATTTGGGAGGGCCCTCCTCTATTAATTTGGTGCTGAAACCACTGCCTTAAGAATAACACAGCATAAGCAAAGCCATGGTTGCTGGCACTGAAGGTCATTTCATCTGTCCATTAGAGAGTGCCCTCCTTTATACATTTCTAAAGGCCCTCCTCTATACTTTGGGAAGAGCCCTCCTCTATTCATTTGGGAGGGCCCCCTATACATTTTGGAGGGCCCTCATTTATACATGTGGGAGGGCCTTCCTTTATACATTAAGGAGGGCCCTCCTCTATACTTTTGGAAGTGCCCTCCTGTATTCATTTGGGAGGGCCCTTCTTTATACAGTTGAGTGGGCCCTCATTAAGTGGACTCCCACTGCTACAGAAGGGACTTGCAACCCCAGCTTGGATGGGCTATAGAGGAAGAGGTAAAGGCGAGGCAGTGTGAGGAGAGGATGGGTTTTGTTCATTGCATTGGTAACACAGGACCTTCACCTGTTTGATGGTTGGCCCACATGGCACAGTTCCTGCGTGTCTGTTTTAAGACACTCGCATGATACATATTTTTGCCAACAACCTATACTGGTTAACCACCTTTCTTGACCAACGCTAGATGGAGAATAATTATTTTTTTCATTTTTTATTTACTAAAGGGCTGCACAATGGAATCCTTCAAGAGGTGGCATTGTACATCACCTCCTGAAAACATTACCTTTTGACAACGCTGGCGGCAGAGGTACTAGCTCTTTTCAACAGGAAGGATTAATGGGAAGAGACATGCACACCTGCTACAACAGAAGTGGGGGGGGAAGGAATGTGCACAAACTGGGCCATTTACAATAAACCAGCATATCAGCAAGGGCTATCTGTGCCTGTAACAATGCCAAGGAGATAGATGTTGAACAAGATGCTAAAAGGATATTTAACTGACCATACCAACATCATTCATTATGATTCACTTTCCTTTTATTATTCTATGTCCAAGCTGAACAATTGGCCTGACCTATACTTATATAACTTGGAGGTGCTGGCCTGCCCTGCTGCTAGTGTCATGTCAGAGCGTGTTTACTGCTATGGTGCAGCAATCAATCATCACTGATAGGCGCGCATGACTCTCCACAGAAAATTCATGCAGACTTACTCTCATCAAATTAAAGAGGGACTAGAATTATACCTATTTTGTAATTAAATCCCTCCAAATGACAGCAACACAACTTAAATTCCCTAAAATAGTTAACTTTTAAAAATGATATGAACTACAGATGACCAATACTTGTCAAGTTTGTGTATGTTTTGCTGAGCGGGCATATGTTTGCCCACTATATTGACAAAAAGGTCAATGAAATAGTCAACCACATTCAAATCAATGTTGTCACGATACTGGTATCGCCAAACCAGAACTCTAATGTTAATCAGGAATACAGAGATGAGTAACAGGTGTAAGCAAGGTGCTCAGAGAGCATAGCTAAAATCACAAAACACAACACGCACCACAAGAAATATCTCCCCATTTGAAAAAAGCATGGCCACATTGCACCAAAGTGGCATCAATTCATCCACAAAAAAAGTGTAATTCAACAAAATACCTCGGTTAGCATTCTCAAAATACTGCTGACATATGCAGCACCCCACTCAGTTGCTGGAATGCGTACAAACAAAACTATGCATGACTGCAAAACCACTGGCAATTTCCCTGTGTTACTTGCTTCCCAATATGTTGTCCAAGAAACAGGCCTTGATGCCACCTGCACACAGCCTGCAGTTGCACATACACAACAAATATTTAGGATTGGACAATGAACGTATATCATATATCCTTGTGGTGTCTAGCAAAATGTTACCCCCAAAAATGACTGGGGAACATTAAATAGTGTGTGATATCTGCTAAACAGCATTACAAGGTAGTAGCACTGCTTTGGATTTTACAAGCACTATAGGATTGTATTGATTTGTGAACTTTTGGTTACACAATCCTACCTAAATATCACCCCCAAAACAGCTGGTAACATGGCCTAGTATGTGTTTGTTAACAGGCAGTAGCAAATAGTTGGACTACTGTTTTGTGGAGGGCAATAACCACCCTTTTAAGTGGGGTTTGTGGGCAACATAAGCCAGCCTGTCACTCCCAAAACAGCGGGTAACATTGTCTGGCGTGTGCTTGGAAGCAAGTTTTGGAGTACTGCAGTTGTGAGGCCCCACTGGTCAGTGCGCCACAGTAGGGGTACTGCACCCACAACAGAGTGTTCAGTATTCCTGTCATTTGGGGAGAGTAAAGTCAACCTGAGGCTCCCACCCCAGCATCCTTACACCTAGACTGGGGAACCAATTGGCAACCTGTTACCAGGATAACTGGTCCCGGGGGAGGAGATTTAGGAGTAAGGAGGAATGCGGGAAGTCACACAATTGGATGTAGTCCGTACTGAGGAACGAAGCAAGGAGGGAGCCCAAGATAGAGGGGTCTCCCAGGTAGGGTGCCTGAGAGAGAAAAGGGCAGCCCAGGAAAAGAAAGAGGAAACCCCGTGCCGGACCGTCCATACTCCGGGGGAATCCTAGTTCGCCAACTGAGTGCCGGGTCCGAGGAACGGTACAGGCGAATTCACCCCCTGAGCCGTCGACACCTGCCAGTCGTGGGTTAGTTCAGCAACCCCGACATCCCTGTCCAGAATGTGCAGCCCCACCAGGATCGCCCAAACCAGGTTGAGCCCCTTAGAGAGACGGACAACCGATTAACAGTTTTATGTGTCGACACGGTGGAATTCCACTTCTCACATGTTGCAGCGACAAATCATGGCACAGTATGTAATGACTGGTACAGTGACTCAACATGAGCTGAATGTGGTGCAAATGACACTTGCAGAGTTGGCACAGATCAAGGACCTCTGCACTCTTCTTCACAGTTTCAAAATAGCTACTAAAATGATTAGCACTAATGATGCCATCATCAGCATCACTATTCTGGTTATCTGCATGCTGGATCAAACTTTGAAAAGTCTGAGGGATGAGGTGGTGGTACAATAGGAAGAGGAGAAAGAAGAGAAGGATGCAGAAAACATAACTATATCACAAAGGTCCGGGCTCTCGTCACACATTTGGGTGGCTTGGGAGGGTTGAGCAGAGAGACATAGGTGGCTTGTGTTACCACACAAAGTGGTAGTGAAGAGGCAGGAGCTAAGGAACAAATGGGTGAGGATAAGGATGAAGAGGTGATGGGCACAGAACAGTCAGTAGATGAGTAAGAAATTATTCCCCTTTCTGTTGTCCGAGGTTGGTGGGAGAGGACAGAGGAAGAAAGCTTTATTTTTACACTGCCACCAACACAACAAGGACTTGCGCTTCATGGATCCATCAGACACATGAATGCCTTCTTGCTGTACTATCTGAAACATTATGCCCATATCGTGGTACGAGGCTTAGCCAGATACTTCCCACCACATGCTGGAGTATTGAACAAAGCTGGGAGACAATCTTAGGACTGTTTTTTCCCAACACAACAGTGAAGGACATAGTACACATTGCATATCTACACTTGCAAGCCGGGGGACCAGGTCCAGACTGATAGGTGGGATTAGCGGGAATTTTCCCGGTGGGTCTGTGGTGTTGGTGTGGGTGGGGGCTTCTGTACCTGCTTCTTCAGCCACAGGCCAGCTTTAAATCATCTTGTAGTGGCCGCCGCCAGGCACAGCGGGGAGTCACATATGCAGGTCCAGAGTTCCCAGACATGATTACTGCTGGCCAGCACCTTCCGCACCCTCTCCTCCCCCTCCATTAGGCAATCTAATCTGCTGTCTTTTTGGAGGGAAAGGGAAGAGGGTTGTGCAAGTTGTTGAGGGGGGTGCACCTCCATATACCTTGACACAGGGAGCTTAATGACCCTGGAAATTCCAGGGCTTGCACTTTCGGGGTCATTCAGCTCCCTGTGTCTAAGGTGCTGCAACATCAGTGCAGTGCGGTGACATCATCTAACCACACTGCAGGACATCACCACAGAGTGCCGGAGAAAAAGGAGGAGGATATGGAGGCCAGGAGGAAGGTGACCCCAGAGCCAGAAGGAGGACACAGGAAAAGGAGCATGTGAGTGCACTGCTTATATATGGATGAAAGGGGGAAGGGGAGCTTTTCCTTCGTTGATGCACTACTTATAAACCTGAAGATGGGTGTTGGGTAAGGAAGGCTAATGCTACAGGGGGGACTGATGGGGCAGGAAGGCTAATGCTATGGGGGATGATGAGGTAGGAAGGCTAATGCAACTGGGGGGTTATATAGCCGGAAGGCTAATGCTACAGTTGGGATGATGGGGCATGAAGGCTAATGCTACAAGGAGACGATGGGACAGGAAGGCTAATGCTACAAGAGCTGATGATGGGGTTGAAAAACTAATGCTACGTTGGGGATGATGGGGCAGGAAGGCTAATGCTATGGGGGGTTATGGACAGGAAGGTTAATGTTACATGGGGGGATGATGGGGCAGGAAGGCTAATGCAACAGGGGGTATGATAGGGCAGGAAGGCTAATGCTACAGGTGAGATGATGGGGCATGAAGGCTAATGCTATAGGGGGATGATGGGGCAGGAAGGCTAATGCTACAGGGGGATGATGGGGTAGGAAGGGTAATGTTACATTGGGGATGATGGGGAAGGGAGGCTAATGCTATGGGGGGATAATGGGGCAGAAAGGCTAATGCTATAGGGGCTGGGAAGAAAGGGCAGGAAGGCTAATGTTAAAGGTGGGGATGATAGGGCAAGAAGGCTAATGCTACAGGGAAGGATGATGGTGCAGAAAGGATAATGCTACAGGGGAGCATGATGGTGCAGAAAGGCTAATGCCACAGGGGGGATGATGGCGGAGGGATGCTAATTCTATAGGAGGGGATTATGTGGAGTCTGATGATCCAGGCTAGCAATGATGTGGAGACTGATACTATAGGCTGAGGATGATGGAGAGGCTGATGCTACAGGCTGGGGATGATGGGGAGTCTGATGCTATCGGCTGGGGATAATGAAGAGGATGATGCTATAGTATGGGAATTAGGGCAGAGGAAGGATAATGCTTTAGACAGGGGATTAGGGGGCATATTACTGTAGATAGGGTGGCTATTACTATAGAATAGTTTTTAGAGGGGCTATTACAGTATGCTGGGGTTTATGAGATGGGTATTACTGTAGATTATGGCTGAGTGGGGATTTTACTGCAGACAGGGGGGTTAGGGTAGTTTACAGAGTGAGGGATAATGCAAGGGCCAAAATAGATGGTGGAAGTGTGTGGGTCTCAGTATGGAGTGGAGCAATGAAGGGGATTTAGTATGAACTGGGACAGTGTGGCGGTATTGGCATTAGGCGTGAAGTAGCATGGTGGTCTGAGTATAGAAGTTGAGGCACTGTGAGGGGTTTCATTATGAAGAAGGAGCAGTATAGAGTGGGGCAGTGTGAGCACAGTATGAAGTTTGGGCACATGAGTGGAACATTGTGAAGAAGGAGCAGCATGATGTGGGGACAGTGTGGAGATCATAGTTAATAATTAAGGAAGGTGTGGTAGGTGCAATTTATAATGGAGAACAGTGTGGAATTTATTAGGGGTCAGTGTGACTGTCATACTACACAAGGGCGGAAGGTGTAGCGGTCATAGTATATAAGGGCAGATGGTGTGGTGGGATTACTTTATAGGAAAGGAAAGTGTGGAGTACTGTACTGTAAAAAGGTCAGCGAGGTGAAGAGTAATTCTTTTTTTGCAGGGGCACAGCATAGGGCTTATTTAAAGAGGACCTGTCACCAAACCAGGCATGGTGATCTAATTACAGCACTGAATACGGCATATCTGCAGCATCCAGGCAAGGGGTACTCCAGCCATTGAGCCACCCTGTACCCCGAGTAAATACACTCAGAAAACTTACATCCTGCAGCTAGAAAGGAGGTGGATAAAGGCTGGAGCCAAAGGGCAGATTCAAACCCCCTTCATGTATAATCTGCCCACCGCTGCTAATCATTGTCTCCCTCTTCTGTAGCATAGCATAGTTTTTTTTTCTTTTTGTTTACAAATGGCCGTTTAGCCCAGCCCCCTGCGGTGATGTAACTGCTTATACCCCCCTGTTCTATGGTTAACATAGAGCAGGGCGGGGAAAGGTGGTGATGTTAAAGTAGGAGGCGGGGCTAAATGGCCATTTGCAAAAAAAAACAAAAAAGACAACTCTGTGTTATGCTGCAGAAGATGGAGACAATGATTGGCAGCGGTGGGCAGATTAAACATGCAGGGGGTGTGAATCTGCCCTTCGGTTCCAGCCTCTAGCCACCTCCTTTCTGGCTGCAGGATGTAAGTTTTCTAAGTGTATTTACTCAGGGTACAGGGGGGCTCAAGGGCTGGGGGACCCCTTGCCTGGATACAGCAGACATGCTGCATTCAGTGCTGTAATTAGGTCACCATGCCTGGTTTGGTGACAGGTCCTCTTTAAGGCCACGTGCACACGTTCAGTATTTGATGAGTTTTTTACCTCAGGATTTGTAGCCAAAAACAGCAGTGGATAATTAAATACAGAAGTGGAGCACTTGTTTCTATTAGACTTTTCCTCTGATTGCTCCACTCCTGGTTTTGTCTACAAATCCTGAGGTAAAAAACTCATCTAATACTCAACGTGTGCACGAGGCCTAAGGGTGGGTTTACACGTTTCAATATCGTTGCGATATCGCAATTCAATGGCGCGGGAGCGCGCATTTAGTGCACGTTTCCCCCGCATCGCATCAGAGGTTTACACGTTGCGATTTAGGAATCCAACGTCCGTACGATGTCTACGCCCCCCAACCCAGGAACGACCATTTAACATGGGAGTGAATGGGTGACGTTGAACTTCACATCGTAGTTGGGCTGTCACACAGCACGATCCGGCTCCAATCTCCATTCAATATCGGAGCATTGAATAGCACGCTCATTCAATCCCCGATATCGCATTGACATCGTTCCTGCATCGTATTGGACGTTCACACCATACAACGCAGGAACGATATCGGCTCCAACGATCGAACCACGTGACTTTCATTGAAATTGGACGCCGATATCGCAACATGTAAACCCCCCTTAAGACAGTGCTGGGTGGTTATTTTTTATTCAGGAGCATTATAATGACAATGCTATTTTTTTAAGGCCATTGTCTCGGGATTTAATGCAGAAGATTGGAGAAAAGGGAAGTCTACATCAGAGTTAAGCTGTGGATGTAAAGTCATTATGGAGTCATGAACATGACAAAACAGCTATTAATTAGTATAAAATGATAGAGGCATTACACTAAACTAACATTTAGGTTAGGGTCACACTTGCATGCGTTTTTTAAGATGTTTTTATCCGGCATGCGTTTTTGCATGCGTTTTTACTGTTAGGTGTGTGGCAGCCTTAAAAAATGCATGCAAAAGCGCATGCAGAAACGCATGGTACCATTTAGTGCCATGCAAAAACGCATGTGTTTCCCATAGGGCCCTATGTTAACAAGAATGCATGCGTTTTTGAAAAAGCACCAAAAAATTCAGCATGCTGCATTTTTTGGTGCTGAGCCAAAAACGCATTCAAAAAACGCATGGCACTTTAGACATGCATTTTTGCTATTGGGGCATGCGTTTTTTACATGGGGCCTATGGATGCGTTTTTCCATGCGTTTTTCACAAAATACATGCGTGAAAACTGCATGGAAAAAGCGCAAGTGTGACCCTAGCCTTACACAGGGTTAGGTTTTTTTTTTTATATTTGCAAAAAACTACTTTATTTAATGTGCAAATGTGGGTGATTTGTTGCATCGTTCCGTCCTCTTGTTTGAACATTAAAGCCAGTCTTTTGTTTTATTGACAGTGATCCGTTAGTAAAAGTGAGTGCTGTCTAAAATCATCTGGGCACAGTACCACTTTTTCTGTCCTGTATACTTGGTGTAATCCTCAGAAAATAGGAAATGTCCAGCTCCACATCTTTCTTAATATCCAAAGGTTTATTAGAATACATAAAAAATTCCATCAGTATTGACATGTTTCGACCATTGTGCTGGTCTTAATCATTTTAGGCCAGGGTCACACATACAATCCGTTTTTGCCTTAAATCCGTTTTTGGGATCATTTTAGGTTTGTTTTTTTCTAAGTCCAAAAACGCATATGCGTTAACGCATGGTGCACTTAAGTGTCACTGCGCTTTTCAACAGTAGTTGTATTTTTGTTCAGCATCCCAAAAAACGCTGCATGCAGCATTTTTGGGTGCTGTAAAAAAAATGCATGCTTTTTTTTAACATGGGGCCCTATATATAAGCACCATGTGTTAACGTATTTGCGTTTTTAAAAAAAAATGACCAAGTCCAAAAATTTACAAAAAATGTCCAGGACCTCAGGGGACACTATTGGCAACCTAAATAAAACGGATGTGTTTTTCTATGGGCTTAAAAAAGCTCATGGGCATGTGTGACCCTAGCCATACAAAGGAAAAAATAGAAACAAGATCATTTTATGTCCACCTCCAAACTTAAGGCGGTGACACACATAATGACCCAAGAATCCCAGCTGGTCACACTACGTCAATTAGCTTAGACAGCTGATGGAATTTTTAATGTACGGTAATCTAATAAATCTTTGGATTTTAAAAAAAGACGTGGAGCTGGACATTTCCTATCTCCTGATTTGAAAACTGCCCTGCCTGCAATGAGTAATTTGCTCCGACGGATGAATGCTGCACTCTAAAGGCCCTGTCACACGCTTCAATATCGTTCATATCGTTGCAACGTGACCATTTTGATGACGCTGCAGCGATGTCGTGAACGACATCTTTGCATGTGACACCTGTCAACTATCAACAATCAGTCGTTCATCGTTGATCACAGATTTGTGAACATGTTCACAAATCTATCGATGGTCGCCCACTGGCCACGCAGCATTGCTGCATGTGACAGAGGGAGACCAGCGATCAGCGAGCTCCCAGCGCCTCACAGCAAGCGCTGGGCCCTGGTATCCAAGGTAAACTGCGGGTAACTAAGCGCCGCGCAGCACTTAGTTACCCACTGTTTACCTTCAATACCAGCTTGCTCGTTGGTCCGGATCACTGGTGAGTCTGCCTGTGTGACAGCTCACCACCAGGGATCTGAACCATGTTGTTTGCGATTGCGCATGAATGTGATGTCTAACAACATCGTTCATTAAATTAAAGCATGTGACATGGCCTTAAAGGTATCTTTACACACAGAGATATATTGCTTGCAATTCACTGGTTGCAGTGAAATCATGGACACATTGTTCCACTTGTACATGGCAAAAAAATGGAACAATGTGTCCATGATTTCACTGCAACCAGTGAATTGCAAGCAATATATCTCTGTATCAAAAGGAGAACAACATGTGGAGTCAAACAATTGCTTTAAATACTCATATACATCATTTTATTTTGAGACACATATAGACATAAATATGCAGAAAAACAAGGTGCATCGTGTGTGACACATAGTACATAGTCCATAACAAAAAAATAAGAGCGCACAATGATATACAAGGATTGCACATTCATAGGATAAGCAGCATTGGTTCATTAAAGATTAAAGCAGTTTCCAGTAAAACAACCATAGTAATCCAGGTGTGGATTGGCATTTCACAAAGCCTATTGCAGCGTCCCATAAAGTGCAAATGCAAGGTAATTTCATACAAGGTGCACAACAAATCAATTGCACATGGTACTAATGCGGGATAAGGGTGAAAACCTCCATATCTGACTCCTTACGTACGTTTCGCTTTGCTTCAAACACGCATATGCTTCATCATGAGGAGTGACAGTGGGGTGTAGTAATGGAGTTTTTTTCTCGTGCACAGCGCGGTCACATGCTGAAGCGTGACCAATCGGAACCCAAGTAGCGGCGCATGCGCAGATGCAAGCCGGCGCCGGTGATGTCACTTCCGGCGCGACGCCCATCCCGACGCACAAACATCCAGCCGTCGCCTGGATGCTGCACAGTCGGGAAGCGCGTCATTAGTGCGCCTCCATGGCAACCCAGAGGCGGCCGCAAACCGCGCATGCGCACAGGGTCCGATAATTCCCAAACTACCCAGGTATTTATCATGGCCAAATAATCATACCATACAATAGAAAATACATCTGTTCTTTCATCCAATGGCGGTGTCATCATATTCTATGGTAGATGGGAGCTCAGATTATATATACAGCAGAATTTGCAGATACTCTGTGGTGAGATAATCACTGTTAACATAAATAAAACCAGTTAAAATCAACAGATAAAACATCCTTGATCATTTTTGATAAGGAGGATAAAAAGAAAAGAGAAAGAAAAGAAAAAAGAAGAAAAATCAATTTACATATATCCTTATTACATTGGGCAAAGAATCACAGTGGTGATAGATTGATTGATACTATTAATCAAGTGTTGAGCTGCTCAGCTAATCATGCAATCACCTGATAGCTGTATAGGAAACTATAACCATATGGAATATGTATATTTAATATATCTCTGTGTGTAAAGCTACCTTAAGGGGCCCATCACACGGTGCCACCACGCCGGAGATGTCGGCGGCGACTGGCGGGAGCGCGCACGCTTTTGACACCCCACAAGCGTCGCCGACCCCGTTTATACGGGGAGACACCTCTGGCGATGCACCGGCAAGCTGACAGGCGGCATCACCGCCGGGGTGTCTCATAACCCCAGCGGCGATGCAGTACAATGGAAGCCTATGGCTCCCATCGCTGGTCAGGTCGCCGGCGGCCGTTTACATGGGGCGATGTGTACACATCTCCTCAGATCGGCCGCCTGGTTTCACATCACTGATGTGAAACCAGGCGAGCACTCAGAGGCACCGACATCGCCCCTTTACATTTGGCGATGCAGGGGCGATATCGGTGCCGATAGGCCATGCCCCTGCATCACCTAACAAATTGGCGGTACCGTCGCCACGTGTGACAGTACCCTAAGAGTTATTGACCAGTGAGCTTGACAGTATCACTTATGCTTGTTCACATGTGGGTGTAATCCTCAGAATCCGTATAATTCTGTATATTATATATATACTGCACAGTACAATTCCTGTCCTGTATACTGGGTGCAATCCTCAGAGAAAACAGGGGGAGCCAGCACAGCCAAAAATTGCTGAAAAAATAAATGTGTAAGTACACCTGTCACTACCATACTGCATACAAATAAAGACATTTCGCAAAAGATTACCGAAATAATCTTTTGAGCCACTCTCCCACGTCAAGGAATGTCTCAGATAGAGTGGTCCTACTCTACATATTTTTAAATTTTTGATGTATCCGTAGACAGCATAATATAATATAAGATAAAGAGGACCATCTAAAGCTAACACTCACCTATACAAGTCAGACAATGCTTCCCAAGGTACCAGGTGGGTCAGTGAATGAAGAGCAACTGAGGCCCCCACACCTGCGGTGTGGGTGCAATCCTCAGTATATATAATATTCTGTATATATATACACTGCACAGTACCAATTCTCCTGTCCTGTTATCTGGGAGGTGGTATTGGACTTTGTCATTTTCAGCATTTAACTGTTGTTTAAATTGATTATCTCCAATATGGAAGTCATCTCTTCTCTTCTGTACAGGTGATGACTTTCTCTTCATTGTGGATATGACCACTGGAACCCCCACAATCCTGAGAAACATAGCTTTGAAGAGTAAGGCCGGTTTCACATTGCGGGATGGTTCCGATCCGAGGCTGTCCGTGTAAACCGGACAGCCCCGGACCGGATTTTGACCCGATAGTATACTATGGGGCCGGATCGAAGCCGGATGGCAGCTCTCTGCCATTCAGTTTCTATCTGTCCAGGACAATCCGGGAGAATTCAGAATTCTCTCACGGACACAGTCTGAGAGGAGAATATCTCCTCTAATTGGCAATTCCCGGATTGCCCCAGATTGCCCCGGATTCGCCTGGATCCTCCCCACCAGTCCGGGAGGATCCGGGAACCGGACTCCTGCGGCTTCACGCACATTACCCCACTGCCCCCCGAGGAAGAACAAACGAAACACGTGTCGGGGCTTCTCCCTGACACAGTCCCCAGGCAGCAGGCATCTCTGGTATGAGAATTATTTATTAACCTCTGTGTCCCTGACATTGGTTCTAGTTGTATGTTTATGACGCTGTAAATTGACTGTAATCACCTTGGCTGCAACTTATGCAAAAGGCTGCAACTGTATTCTTTGTTGGGGGAATTTTACCTTTTATATTAACGTCATTACCATTGAGATGTCTGCAATGTAAAATTCTGGGTCCTGTGTTTGATCTCTCTTTTCACCCTGCACTTTGTCCTTGAAAAAAACCCCCTCCTTTTGCACTGATGTACTTTTTTGCTTACTAGCTGTGACAATCACTTGTTTTTCTACAAATAAAATTGGTTGTAACGCATGAAAATGCATCGTGTGACTCTATGTACCTTAAAGACATTTTGGTTCGTTGGTTTTAAGTTGTTTCAGGACCGCGGCTAGCACCCTGCCAGCCGTGGTCCTGATTCATCAGTGGCGGCAGCTGCGTGCGGGTGCACACCGGACGGAAGTGCATATTAGCCCTCCGGTTCTGTGTGCTGATCCGATCCAGGGCTGTCAGGCTCACCCTGACAGCCTCGGATCAGATCTGACCCGCAATGTGAAACCGGCCTAAAGCTGGCTTCACACTGCGGGTTGGATCCGATCCAAGGCTGTCCGTGTAAACCAGACAGCCCCAGACCGTAGCCTATGGGGCCGGATAGAAGCCGGATGACAGCTCTCTGCCATCTGGTTTCTATCTGTCCGGGACAATCTGGGAGAATTCAGTATTCTCTCACGGACACAAAAACGCTGCTTGCAGCATTTTTGTGTCTGAGAGGAGAATATCTCCTCTAATTGTCAATTCCCGGATTGCCTCGGATTACACCGGTCCAGGAGGATCCGGGAACCAGACACCTGTGGCTGCACGCCGCAGTAGTTTCAGGACCAAGCCTAGCTCCCTGCCAGCCGCGGTCCTGATTCATCAGTGGCGGCAGCTGCGTGCGGATGCACACCGGACCGGAAGGCATATTAGCCCTCCGGTTCTATGTGCTGATCCGATCCGGGGCTGTCAGGTTCACCCTGATAGCCTCGGTTCAGATCTGACCCGCAATGTGAAGCCGGCCTAACATGTGAATGGAGCTCATTCCTTATGCTGCACCATTCTTATGTGGCTCTTCAAATAACTTCTTTAAGAAAATGATGAGGGCCATTGCAACGTAAAAGCAAGATTCACTGATCGGGGATGATGGATGTTATAGTATTTGGGCTGGTGGGTTTTGTTTGCTCGGGCTGCCTTTTGGTCCTAGTCCGGCCCTGTGGGGGACATAGACTCACCAGCATATAAAAAGCAGCAGCAGTTTAACTGTCAGAAGCTATTTCTGGGAGTCATTTGACTAATTTTTTAAACAAGCCCATAATTCAACTATTCGCTGATCTATTCGGTAGGGAATGGGCGAATCTACTCGCTAGGACTCGTTACTCGGCGAGTAGTAAGGGACTCGCAGGACTCGGTACTCTGCGAGTTTCCCAGTGATTACTCGCACGAGTCCAATGCAAATCAATATCAATCCTAGTTTTGTCAGAAACGCTGACAAAACTAGGATTGCCATTGTTTGCATTAGACTCGGCTACTGTGCCAGTGATAGCAGGGAAACTCGCAAATAACTGCTGTTACATTGCGAGCCGAGTCCAGCTGTCTTCTCTGTGCAGCTCCAGGGTCCTAGAGCCCGCCTGCTCACAGACATGATGTAGCAGTGCTGAGATTGTTCTCAGTCTGCTCATTCCCTGTGCATAGACATCTATATTTATGCACAGGGGATGTAGCAGAGAGGATATCGCGTTTTGGACTACGTCGGACAGAAGAGGATTTTTTTAATTAAAGATGGAGTCCCTAATGGCTTTTTTTTTTATTTCAAATAAAAATTTTTCTCTGTGTTGTGTTTTTTTAACCCTTTATTGGAGATTCTTAGTGGCTGGGTCAAACGTGGCCTGACATTAAGAATCTCGGGCTTAATACCAGCTTGTATAACAAAGCTGGTATTAACCCCTTTATTACCCAGCGTGCCACTGCCACCAGGGCCGCTGGAAGAGCGGGGTTCAGCGCCAGAGGATGGCGCTTCAATGAACGCGCCATCTTCTGGGGCGGCTGCGGGCTGCAATTTGCAGCGGGGGGTGCCCAGAAAGCTTGGGCATCCCTGCGCTGTGGATTCCAGCCCCCAACTGCTTAGCTGTACCTGGCTAGACATAGAAATTGCGCGGAGCCCCACGCATTTTTTTTATTATTTAATGAATTTCAGAGTCAGAGTCTCAGAGTCAGAGTCTCAGAGTCAGAGTCAGAGTCTCAGAGTCGGAGTCTAAGAGTCGGAGTCGCCTCAGAGTCAGAGTCGCCTCGGAGTCGCCTCGGAGTCGGAGTCGCCTCGGAGTCGGACTCGTCTCGGAGTCGGAGTCTCCTCAGAGTCGGAGTCGCCTCAGAGTTGGAGTCGCCTCAGAGTCGGAGTCGCCTCAGAGTCGGAGTCGCCTCGGAGTCGGAGTCGCCTCAGAGTCGGAGTCGTCTCGGAGTCGGAGTCGTCTCGGAGTCGGAGTCGTCTCGGAGTCGAGTCGGAGTCGGAGTTGTCTGGGAGTCGGAGTTGTCTCGGAGTTGGAGTCGTCTCGGAGTCGGAGTCATCTCGGAGTCGAGTCGGAGTCGGAGTCGTCTCGGAGTCGGAGTCGTCTCGGAGTCGGAGTCGTCTCGGAGTCGGAGTCGTCTCGGAGTCGAGTCGGAGTCGGAGTCGGAGTCGTCTTGGAGTCGGAGTCGTCTCGGAGTCGGAGTCGTCTCGGAGTCGGAGTCGTCTCGGAGTCGGAGTCGTCTTGGAGTCGGAGTCGTCTCGGAGTCGGAGTCGTCTATCGGAGTCGGAGTCGGAGTCGAGTCGGAGTCGGAGTCTCAGAGTCGAGTCGTTCGGAGTCGGAGTCGTCTCGAAGTCGAGTCGGACGTCGGAGTCGGAGTCGTCTCGGAGTCGGAGTCGTCCGGAGTCGAGTCGGAGTCGGAGTCGTCTCGGAGTCGGAGTCGTCTCGGAGTCGGAGTCGTCTCGGAGTCGGAGTCGTCTCGGAGTCGGAGTCGAGTCGGAGTCGGAGTCGTCTCGGAGTCAGAGTCGTCTCGGAGTCGAGTCGGAGTCGGAGTCGGAGTCGTCTCGGAGTCGGAGTCGTCTCGGAGTCGGAGTCAAAAAATGCGTGGGGCTCCGCGCAATTTCTATGTCTAGCCAGGTACAGCTAAGCAGCTGGGGGCTGGAATCCGCAGCGCAGGGATGCCCAAGCTTTCTGGGCACCCCCCGCTGCAAATTGCAGCCCGCAGCCGCCCCAGAAGATGGCGCATTCATTGAAGCGCCATCCTCTGGCGCTGAACCCCGCTCTTCCAGCGGCCCTGGTGGCGGGTGGCACGCTGGGTAATAGAGGTTAGGGCCAGCTTTGTATTATCAGCTGGCCCTAAGCCCGAAATTTATGGCGGTCACGCCAATATTAGACATGACCGCCATGAATTTCTATTAAATTGTTTTTAAAAAAACACAACACAGAGAAATTTTTTTATTAGAAATAAAAAAAAAAGCCATTAGAGACTCCATCTTTAATTAAAAAAATCCTCTTCCGTCCGACGCAGTCCAAAACGCGATGTCCTCTCTGCTCATCCCTGTGCATAGATATAGATGTATATGCACAGGGAATGAGCAGACTGAGAACAATCTCAGCTCTGCTACATCATCTCTGTGCACAGACATTCATGTCTGTACACAGGGAATGAGCAGACTGAGAACAATCTCAGCTCTGCTACATCAGGCAGCAGGCAGGCTCTAGGACCCTGGAGCCAGCACACAAAGAATACAGGACTTATCTGTGCGAGTTTCCCAGCGATTACAGTTGCAAAGTAAACGAGTCCAATGCAAATAAATGACAAAACTAGGATTGCTTCAGGCTGAAGCTTCCGAGACACATCTGCGATTTGTAAATCTCACACCACTCGCTATTACTCGCTTCCCCATTCATTAACATTGGACTCGCTAGACTCGCAACGAGTAGCGAGTCCTGTGCTCGGACTCGCTAGAGTCAAGCGATTCCGAGTAATTTAGGATTCGCCCATCACTACTATTCGGCAAACATGCTCGTCTGGTGAACCAAACTGATCCTGAACTTCAAGAGGCTTGCTTAGTTCTTCTTATTACAGTGTTTGATTCGAAATGTTCGCCAATTTAAAATTCGAGCTGTTTTGCGTGGTGTTCGAGTCATTCGACAAATGTGAACAATTAGCTTCAAATTCGGCGGTTCGAGGTTATGTTCAATAAAGGTTCGATAACCAAAAGGGTAACTGGCTTTTCACAGTAATACTGTCAATGAATGTTAATATCCAGTTTTAGTGTATAGTGTGCAGGGGGGAGGGTTTGATCAGTGCTGCTGCAATAATGCCGATCTCCATTTTTTTCCCCCTAACTGCATATACAGTGGGGTGGTGCAGGCTGTCAGCCAATCACACACACACACAACAAAGTGCATTTTTTGCACACACGCAAGGGCATATGTCATTGGCTGTATATGTGTTAGGTCCCCTGGCACCGCTCCCCAGCTCACCTCTCCTGAGTCGGCATCCTCTCCCCCTCTGCCGACCAGCCATCCAGCATCCAGGCGTACTGTGCTTCGGAGACGTCTCCACGTTCACTTCCTGTCAGCTGACCACCAGGCTCACACATGGGCACAATAGAATGGTCGACCAATCAGCAGTGCACTAGGTACACTACTCCCCTGTGACTCTAGGGGCCGGCACAGTCCAACCTGACACTCCCCTTGACCAATAGCTGCTCTTCCTCTGGTATATCAGGCCACCTCCACTGATGGGAGGTGCCTGATTATTAAGTTAGTTTGCTTCAGCCTTGCTGACTGTTGGTCAGGCGTTCCTTGTACTCTCCTCCGGTAGAGTCATTCCTGTTCTCCTAGCCTTGTACCCTGTTACCTGGAACTCTAGCTGTGCTCTTCCCCGGTAGCACCATTCCTGCCCTCCTAGCCTTGTACCGTTACCCGGAATCCTTAGCTGTGCCATAGCCGCCCCCCTGGTACTAGCAGCTGTGGTATTTAGACCCCCTGGGCTTAACCCTGACAATCCCTGTATAGGGGTTGGTTAAACTAGGTCAAGCTCACCCAGGGGAGTTCGGTACCACGGCGTGGGTCCACTCTAGGGCGCCTTCCCCCGGAAGTGTGACAGGATAATCAGGTCAAGGACCCCGCTGGTACCTCGTTCTCAGTGCATAAGGAGCTGGCTTATATTCGGGAGAGTCGGAGCCGTATAGCGGCTTGTCTTCAGTCCATGGATACCCGGTTAGCCTTCCTGCAAACCTCTGACCTGGCATCCGCCACTCAGCATGGGAGCCTACAGCAAGAGCTGGCAGCACAACGAGACATGCAGTCTTGCAGGCTGTCGTACATATCCTCCTTGGACGATCATCTGTTTGCAACAATGGCCTCGGTTCAGGCCGCATCCTATGGCTGGTCACCGGGTGGCGTCCTGAACCCTCCGCCTCGCCTTTGGAGACCACCTAGATACAGCGGAGACCCCAAAATGTGCCGCAGCTTTCTCAACCAGTGTTGCTTACACTTTGAACTACTGCCACAGCAATACCTCACCGATCGGGCCAAGGTGGCTTTCATGGGCGGAGGCACTCTGGCATGAGTTAACTCTCTATGGGAGTGTGATGACCGAAGGAGCGTGGGCAATTGCTATTCATTTCCTCATCCTCTTCTCTGAGTGAGATGGAATAATGAAGCGCTGACCGGAGCTTTCTGGTCGTGGCCTGTCCAGCAGGATAAAGGAAGAACTCACGGGTCGGGAATCCCAGACGAGCTGGAGGACTTGATCTCACTAGCCACTCGCATCAACTTGCGTTTCCAAGAGCACTCTCGTGAAACCGCGAGGGAAAGGAGATCCGTCAGGTTCCAGTATTGTCCTGAAAGACCAGGAGAAGCCCTCCGCCTAGGTCACATAAGAGAGACCATCCTAGGCGGGAGCGATGCCTCTCAACCCCTCACCATGCCCGTGCAGGTGATACATCTGCAGGGACGCTTTTCTGAGCTAGTATGGGCCCCACTAAGAGTGCGTCACATAAGGGTACTGCACCCCTGACTGAAGGTGCCATATGCTTTGTTTTGGTGATGAGTAAAATAAGCCTGAAGCTCCAGCACCACATGCAAACATCTAGTGGAAGAGGACTAATTAGATGCCCGTTACTTGGTTAACCGGTCCTGGTAGGAGGAGAAGATAGGTGATAAAGCAGTGGGGAAAGCAGCAAGGATTAGTGCAGAGGCAATGAAGTGAAGGAAGTGAAAGCAGAACAGAGTACAGAGGAGTTGGTGAAAGAAGCGGGAAGGAGAAGCTGCAGATGAAGCAGAGTTGGAGAGCTACAGAACAGCAGAGAGAAGCTATCAGGGAGGGCACCCCAACCTGGTGACCCAGAAGAGAAAGGGGCAAGAATAGAATGGGTAACAAAATATACAAGCCCAGTCCAAACCCGGAGTACCGGCTCCGAAGTGGCTCACCGGCTACATCCCTGAACCACAAACCCAGAGTGGTCGATGACTCCTTAGGAGCATGATTCAACCGCCCCATACCAAGCACGGTCCTCACCAGAAGCGCTCAACAGAGTTGTGATCTCCTTGGAGAGATAAGGGGATCCCATATATCTCGACAGGCCTGGTCTAACAAGCAGGATCTGTGCAGGGCAGCAGAGCAAGGGACAGTGAGAGTGATAGAGAAGGAACACCAGTGGAGCTTCAGAGGGACACTGCTAATTGCCAGAACCACCAGTCCACTACTCTGCAAAGAGAACTACATTACCATGTAACCCTGCAGAATTCAGGAGTAAAGTACCCATTCAAAGTGAGCAGCGTGTCGGTGATTTCATCCTTGAACTGTGATTTACCTGACTTGCTCCACAGTGACTGTGCTGCCGTACTCCAACATCGATTCCTACTTCCAACACCCCAGGGACCCTGCTCCTCCTGTAGGGAGCCAATCCATCTTGCTGCCGTCCATCACCCTGGAGGTTCCTGCAGTGCCAGTGCCATCACCGGGACCTACAGGTGGCATCACAAACAAACTTTATTTTATTATTTTTCCCCTTTTTCATTGGGCCACAGACTCGGGCACTGTCACCCGTGACCTCCAGCCTGCGCCTGAAATCTGAGCCCCCTGGCCAGGGTAAGTCACTAGCCTACGTGGATTCTGGGGCAGCAGGAAATTATCATTTGGCAAGAGGCGGTGACTCGACTTGGAATCTCTGTAATACTTCTGGTGACGCCTCGCGTGATTGCATCGGTGGATGGCAGACCCGCTGCAGGAGATTGTCAACAAAGTGACAGAGGAGGTGGATGTGCAGATCGGGGCTCTACACCGTGAAAAGATTGCCTTCTTTTTCATGCCTGGTCTCTTCCATGCCCTGCTCCTTGGGCTTCCCTGGCTTCGCGTTCATGAACCTCTCCTGGACTGGCGCTCAGGGGACGTGCTGTGTTGGGTCCTCTCTGCCATGAGAGATGCCTGAAGCCTGTTCTGCCACCCGGTTCCCCCTCAACCAGCTTCTGTTCTTCCTGGTTTACCAACTCCTTATTGGCAGTACATGGATGTTTTCAACAAAACGGAGGCAGAGGTCCTCCTGCCTCATTGGCCGTATGATTGCCCTATTGATCTGGTTCCTGGTGCTACTCCACCCAAGGGACGAATCTACCCGTTGTCTCCAGCCAGTCACAAGCCATGTCTGAGTACATCACGGACAGCTTGGCTAGGGGCTTCATTCGAAAATCCACGTCCCCTGCTGGCGCTGGGTTTTTCATTGTGAAGAAGGAGGAGGGCACCCTTCAACCCTGAATAGATTGAATGCCATCACCGTCAAGAACAAATACCCCCTGTGGTTGATTCAAGAGCTCTTTGACAGGCTCAAATGGGCTTGCATCTTCACAAAATTAGACCTCCGAAGAGCATACAACCTGGTTCTCATACGTGCCGAAGACGAATGGAAGATGGCTTTCAACACCAGGGATGGCCATTATGAGTATTTGGTCATGCGTACGGGTTGTGTAACGCTCCCGCAGTGTTTCTGGAGTGCGTCAATGACATCTTTCGTGATATGTTGTACACGTGTGTGGTGGTATATCTGGACGATATCCTCATCTTCTCCCCGAATTTTTCCTCTCATAGAAGGGACGTGCGGCACGTCCTCCTGCGACTGAGGAGGAATCGGTTGCATGCCAAGATGGAGAAATGTGTTTTTGAGCAGACCTCTTTGCCCTTTTTCGAATACATCATCTTTGACTCCAGATTACAGATGGATCCTGAGAAGCTGTCTGCCGTGCTGAAGTGGCCCCGTCCTGTGGGAACTAAGCCTATTCAGCGGTTCCTTGGTTTTGCAAATTATTACAGACAATTCATTCCCCATTTCTCATCCTTGATCAAGCCCATCACGGCTCTCATCTGTAAGGGAGCAAAAGCCTGCGACTGGACCCCAGAGGCCGAGAAAGCCTTTTCCAACTTAAAGCGCTCCTTCTCCGAGGCTCCTGCCTTGCACCGACCAGAAGTAAACAGACAGTTCATTGTAGTGGTAGACACCTCCTCCACAGGAGCGGAGGCTGTCCTCTCCCAGAAATCCTCTTCAGGTCGGTTAGTTACCTGCGGGTTTTTCTCCAAAGCATTTTCCTCATCAGAGTACAACTACTCTATTGGGGATTGTGAATTGATGGACATCAAATTGGCATTGGAGGAGTGGCGACACCTCCTCGAGGGTGCCGTTCATCCGTTCATTATCTTCACAGACCACAAGAACCTGGCTTATCTCCAGTCCGCCCAGAGTCTCAAACCCCGGCAGTTCCGGTGGTCCCTGTTCTTTGCCTGTTTCAACTTTGGACTGCACTTCCGGCCTGGCAGTAAAAACATCAAGGCTGATGCTCTGTCAAGGTCCTTCTAGCAGTCGGATGTGGAAGAGAAGACCTTTCATATCGTCGATCCTACCAAGATAATCACCGTGGCTCCCTTACATGTAGTTGGACTTCCGCCTGGGAAGACCTTCGTAGCACAGGATCAAAAGAGGGTCGTCCTAGCATGGGTACACACGTCGAGAATTGACGGTCACGTAGGAGTTAAGAAGTCTCTCTCTTTGATCTCTCGTCACTATTGGTGGCTTACTATCCGTCAAGACTTCCACGACTTCGGTACTTCATGTCCGTCCTGTGCTAGAAATAGGGTGTCCAGAGAGTTACCGGCTGGACGTGTACGCCTCTCCTGGTCCCATCGGCTCCTTGGCAACACATAGCTATGGATTTGATTACAGATCTACCCTGCTCCTGCGGCAGTACGGTCATATGGGTAGTCGTGGATCACTTTTCTAAAATGGCTCACTTCGTTCCTTTCCCTAGTCTACCATCCGCTCCTGAGTTAGCCAAGGTATTCATCGAACAGATCTTCCGGCTCCATGGATTTCCTCATCATATCGCCTCCGATAGGGGAGTTCAGTTCACTTCCCGGTTCTGGAGGGCACTGTGCAAGCATATGGACATCACGTTTGACCTCTCCTCAGCTTATCATCCGCAGTCTAACGGGCAGGTGGAGTGCATTAACCAAGTCCTCACCACCTACCTCCAGCACTTTGCCAATGCTCATCAAGATAACTGGACCAGTCTCCTTCCTTGGGCGGTATTCGCTTACAACAATCACTCTAGTGAGTTGTCAGCTAAATCTCCCTTTGTCGTGGTATTCGAGCAACATCCTGGTTTACCTCTTCCGTTCTCCTCAGCATCGGCAACCCGGTGGCCGATGCATTGTCCGTGGACTTTTCCAAGATCTGGAGTGAGACCAGAGATGCCCTTACACAAGCCTCTGGTAGGATGAAGAGATATGCTGATAAGAGACGCTTAGATGCACCGTCTTATCTCCCAGGCCATAAAGTGTGGCTTTCTTCCAGATACGTCAGGCTGAAGGTGCCGTCCTACAAGTTAGGGCCGCGTTATATCGCTCCTTTCGAAGTCTTTGGACGCATCAACAACGTTGCCTACAAGTTGAGACTGGCTGCCTCTCTTCGCATCCCCAATTCTTTTCTTGTCTCATAGTTGAAACCGGTGGTGCTTAATCGTTTCCATCCATCCTCCCTCACCATGCCATGGCCTCTCAGCTCCGAGAATGTCTATGAGGTCAGGGACATCCTTGCCATGAAGAAGAGTAGAGGCAAGACCCTCTTCTTGACTGACTGGGTTGGCTTCGGTCCTGAGGAGAGGACCTGGGAGCCAAGGGAGAACATTGATGTGCATCGCATTCTGGAGAGGTTCTTAGCGCGCCTTCGGAGGAGGGGTGTGAGGGAGAGGGTAATGTTAGGTCCCCTGGCACTGCTCCCCAGCTCACCTCTCTTGGCTCGGCATCCTCTGCTCCTCTGCCGACCGGGCATCCACTGTCCAGACGTACTGTGTCTCGGAGCCGTCGCGGGTTCCCTTCTTGTCAGCTGACCACCGGGCTCACACATGAGCACAATACAATAGTCGTATTCATGTGAACAATTAGCGTGCACTACTCCCCTGTGACTCTAGGGGCCGGCACAGTCCAACCTGACACTCCCCTTGACCAATAGCTGCTCTTCCTCTGGTATATCAGACCACCTCCACTGATGGGAGGTGCCTGATTATTAAGTTAGTTTGCTTCTGCCTTGCTGACTGTTGGTCAGGCCTTCCTTGTACTCTCCTCCGGTAGAGCCATTCCTGTTCTCCTAGCCTTGTACCCTGTTACCTGGAACCCTAGCTGTGCTCTTCCCTGGTAGCACCATTCCTGCCCTCCTAGCCTTTTACTGTTACCCGGAATCCTTAGCTGTGTCTTAGCATGGGCTACTCTTACGAGCCGCCCCCCTGGTACTAGCAGCTGTGGTATTTAGACCCCTGGTGGGCTTTCCCCTGACAATCCCTGTATAGGGGTTAGTTAAACTAGGTCCAGCTCACCCAGGGGAGTTTGGTACCACAGCCCAGTGGGTCCACTCTAGGGCGCCTTCCCCCGGAAGCGTGACAGTATGTCACATGTCCTTGCCCTATAAGACCCAGCCATTTTCCCCATCGCCACCATTTCCTCAGTGCTGCAGTTGTGTGCAGTCAGGTACCGCTACTGCTGTTGTGGGCGCTATAAAGTGTTAGATAGATAGATAGATAGTGAGCGAATCTCAAGTTAGATAGACAGATAGGCTTAAGGAGTAAGGACTAGTTAGAATCTCAAATATGCAAATAAAGTCTGTGGAGCCTCGTTTAGGAGTCTCAACACAGGACTAGCCAGATCTTCCTCTAGTGAAGGACCTAGCCATGATAACCACCATATTAAGTGGCCCTTTGAGTCAATATCTGGCTAGTCCTGTGTTGAGACTCCTAAACGAGGCTCCACAGACTTTATTTGCATATTCTAAATTCCCAGGGGGCAATGGACCTAGGAATTCACTGTGTTGAGCGCTTTAGCCAGCTGCCCGCAGTGTTTTCTTGAACTGGTCTCCCTGAGATCAGTGAATACTTTGCTTTGTTGGTCTACTAGGCATTGCTCCCACTTAGCCAGTATCCTACTCCACACTGATGAGGGGCAACACCCCGAAACAGCTGTCTGTGGATGGATACCTGGCCTTGGAATTCCCTTGTCATATCTTTAAGCTTGTAAAGAGCTGGATATTGACTCAAAGGGCCACTTAATATGGTGGTTATCATGGCTAGGTCCTTCACTAGAGGAAGATCTGGCTAGTCCTGTGTTGAGACTCCTAAAAGAGGCTCCACAGACTTTATTTGCATATTCTAAATTCCCAGAGGGCAATGGACCTAGGAATTCACTGTGTTGAGCGCTTTAGCCGGCTGCCCGCAGTGTTTTCTTGAACTGGTCTCCCTGAGATCAGTGAATACTTTGTTTTGTTAGTTAGAATCTCAGCCCTTTTGAGGGCTACTTCAGATAAGTAGGAAGTAGGGATTAGTTGTAAGTATCAGCCTATCAGCCCTTTTCAGGACTACTTCATAGAAGTAGAGACTAGTTATAATATCAGCCCTTTTGAGGGCTAGGTTAGAACAGTTCATATTCGTTTTTGCCAGGCAGGTGTGTTCCAGTGCTGTGCAAGTGTTTTTCACAGCATCTGGCCAAATCTAGCTTAGGCAATCCTTTAAGGCAGGTAGTGTAGCACTGCTGTGAAGAAAGCTACACCACCTGTCTTCAGTAGCCAATTTTATACTGCAGCTAGTCCAGGCAATTTTTTGGGGCTAGTAGCAGTGTCAGTTAGACAATGCTGTAGCCCACTTGTGAAACACGCTACACCGCCTGTCTAGTTCAGACTAATTTTTAACTGCACCTAGCCCAGGTAAAAAGTGGGCCTACTAGCAGTGTCA
This sequence comes from Allobates femoralis, assembly GCA_033576535.1. Lineage (NCBI taxonomy): Eukaryota > Metazoa > Chordata > Amphibia > Anura > Aromobatidae > Allobates > Allobates femoralis. The sequence goes on along the minus strand of JARQOC010000002.1, from coordinate 242,593,467 downwards.
TTTAGATAGTGGAGTAGCCCACTTATGAAACAAGCTACACTGCCTGTTTAGTTCAGACTAATTATTAACTGCACTTAGCCCAGGTAATAGTTTGGGCCTAGTAGCAGTGTCATTTAGACAGTGGTGTAGCCCACTTGTGAAACACGCTACGCCGCTTGTCTAGTTCAGACTAGTTTTTAACGTAGCATCTAGGGACAGAGTTAGGACTGTCTCTACCAGGGCCCACCGTGAAGATGGTGAGGCAGCTTAATGTACGTTTTTTGCAAAAACGTATAAACCAAAAGGCCCTGTTTTTTGTCACGGCACTGGCTATTTATAATTTTTACAGCAGAGCGCCTTTTGTGTGACACTTATACGGTTTTTGCATTGGTTTTTCATGTTTTTGGTGGGGATTGGTCGCAGTTCACACTGCTGCTTCCAATGTGTGCAGACTCCTTTTCTTTGGCTTCATGTTCACCCCTGCTGGTAACAGCAGAAATTGGAGGCACCTGCCCCTCCCCTATGAAGTCTGCACACCAGGGCCGGCTCCAGGTTTCTGTGGGCCCCGGGCGAAAAAGTCTCAGTGGGCCCCCTTTAGTACATATTGCGGACTATAATATATATATAGCCGCACACTTACCTCAAGCCCCATAGACAATGCATGGGGCTTGCCGCAAATGTGTAGCAAGTGCAGCCGCTAGGCGAAAAATGCGGCAGATGCGGATTTTTTTACCACAACTGCCACATTTTAAAAAAACACCTATGTGAAGGCAGCCTTACAGGAACAGTGACTGCCGAAACCAGCAAGAGCTGTTTCTGACAGTGAGTATATTACACGTTGTTAGGAGCAGGCTAAAATGCGTTTGCATTCTCTTGCGCTTTTTAAAAATACCCTTCAAATGCAAAATGTTGCATTTTTGTGCGTCTGAGGATGCTTGGTATATACACAGGCATCCTCAAGCACACAAATAATGCAAGCAGCTCAATGGAGCCACACTGCCATATGGGTGGCACCGCAGCCAAGCGGAGTGTCTGGCCGTCCAGATCTCTTTCTCCTCACCTTTCTTCTTGCTGCTCCGTTCTCCTCCGATCACTCTGCACATATCAGCACAGTGATGACAACATCGTGTCCCGCCATGCTGAGCTGCAGAATGCAGACAGCGGCAGAAGAGACTATGGAGAAGAATGCTGCTAGCAAAGGGGGCTGGGACTATAGGAGCGGGAATGGAATCCGCGGGGGACTACCACTGGTACACATACCTCGTACGCACGCGGCTCTGCTCCATACACCTCGTACGCACGCGGCTCTGCTCCATACACCTCCTACGCACGCGACTCTGCTCCATACACCTCCTACGCACGCGGTTCTGCTCCGTACACCTCCTACGCACGCGGCTCTGCTCTGTACACCTCGTACCCATGCGGCTCTGCCTCGTACACCTCATACCCACGTGGCTCCGCTCCGTACACCTCATACCCACGCGGGTCCGCTCCGTACACCTCGTACCCAAACGGCTCCGCTCCGTACCCCTCGTACACACACGGCTCCGCTCTGTACACTTAGTACCCACATGGCTCTGCTCCATACGCCTCGTACACACTGGGCTCCGCTCCATACACCTCGTACACACTGGGCTCCGCTCCGTACACCTCGTACACACTGGGCTCCGCTCCGTACACCTCGTACACACGTGGCTCTGCTCCGTACACCTCGTACACACACGGCTCCGCTCCGTACACCTAGTACCCACATGGCTCCGCTCCGTACACCTCGTACACACATGGCTCCGTACACCTAGTACCCACATGGCTCCGCTCCGTATACCTCGTACACATGCGGCTCCACTCCGTATACCTAGTACCCACTCGGCTCCGCTCCGTACACCTCGTACCCACACGGCTCCGCTCTGTACCCCTCGTACACACACGGCTCCGCTCTGTACACTTAGTACCAACATGGCTCTGCTCCATACCCCTCGTACACACACGGCTCTGCTCCATACACCTAGTACACACTGGGCTCCGCTCCATACACCTCGTACACACTGGGCTCCGCTCAGCACACCTCATACACACTGGGCTCCGCTCCATACACCTCGTACACACATGGCTCCGCTCTGTACACCTAGTACCCCCATGGCTCCACTCCGTACACCTCGTACATACATGGCTCCGCTCCGTACACCTAGTACCCACATGGCTCCGCTCAGTACACCTCGTACACACACGGCTCCACTCCGTACACCTAGTACCCACTCAGCTCCGCTCTGTACACCTCGTACACACTCGGCTCTGCTCCGTACACCTCGTACACACACGGCTCCGCTCCATACACCTAGTACACACTGGGCTCCGCTCCGTACACCTCGTACCCAAACGGCTCCGCTCCATACCCCTCGTACACACTGGGCTCCGCTCAGCACACCTCATACACACTGGGCTCCGCTCCATACACCTCGTACACACATGGCTCCGCTCTGTACACTTAGTACCCCATGGCTCCGCTCCGTACACCTCGTACATACATGGCTCCGCTCCGTACACCTAGTACCCACATGGCTCCGCTCCGTACACCTCGTACACACACGGCTCCACTCCGTACACCTAGTACCCACTCAGCTCCGCTCTGTACACCTCGTACACACTCGGCTCTGCTCCGTACACCTCGTACACACACGGCTCCGCTCCGTACACCTAGTACCCACATGGCTCCGCTCCGTACACCTCGTACACACACGACTCCGTTCCATACACCTAGTACACACTCACCTCTGCTACATTCACACTGTAAATCCCTCCTGACCCCACACATAAACTTCACCAAATTGCCATACCCCTAGTACACACTCACCTCTGCTACATTCACACTGTAAATCCCTCCTGACCCCACACATAAACTTCACCAAATTGCTATGCTGGCCATCATGATGCTCAGAGTCCTGCATACACTGAGGAGCTGGTCATGTGACCCCCTGACTCCACCCTCCATTGACATCATCACAGGTCCTGTCAGCCCAGAGTGTGCAGCTCTGTCGGCTCCCACGGAGGGAGATCTCTGGAGCTGCAGGAGGCTGAGTGCGCCCTCCCTGCAAATGACCCCCCCAGCTGCCCCCTGGATATGGCCCTGGCTGTGGGGGCAGTGTGCTCAGGGGCCCCTGAGGCTAGGGTCACACTTGCATTGTGACCCTAGCCTGATGCAAGTATTTTCGGCTGCAGCACATAGCTTTTAATGTTATGCGCTGGAGCCCATAGAAACCCGATGTTTACCTTGCCAACCATTGGTTGTCAATGTAAACATCGGGTTTCTATGGGCTCTGTTGCTGGCAGCGCATAGAATTAAACGCTCCGCGCTGCAGCAGACAATAATTGCGTCAGGCTAGGGTCACAAGGCAAGTGTGACCCTAGCCCTCAGGGGCCCGGTGGGCCCCCTCCAAGCAGTCGGGCCCCGGCACTTGCCCGGGTGCGCCGGGTGCTGACGCCGGGCCTGCTACACACAGAGCTGCCAGCCACACAGCCATACAAGGTGAGATTTTCCTGTGCTCTCCCGCGCCCTGCCCAGAGGTATGTACACACAGGCAGGTTTTTAACGTAGCATCTAGGGACAGAGTTAGGACTGTCTCTACCAGGGCTTACTGTGAAGTTGGTGAGGCAGCTTACTGTACGTTTTTTGCAAAAACGTATAAACCAAAAGGCCCTGTTGTTTGTCACGGCACTTGCTATTTATTTTTACAGCAGAGCGCCTTTTGTGTGACACTTATACGGTTTTTGCATTGGTTTTTCATGTTTTTGGTGGGGATTGGTCGCAGTTCACACTGCTGCTTCCAATGTGTGCAGACTCATATTCTTTGGCTTCATGTTCACCCCTGCTGTCACAGCAGAAATTGGAGGCACCTGCCCCTCCCCTATAAAGTCTGCACACATAGCTGCCAGCCACACACCCTTACAAGGTGAGATTTTCCTGTGCTCTCCCGCGCCCTGCCCAGAGGTATGTACACAGAGGCAGGTTTTTAACGTAGCATCTAGGGACAGAGTTAGGACTGTCTCTACCAGGGCTTACTGTGAAGTTGGTGAGGCAGCTTACTGTACGTTTTTTGCAAAAACGTATAAACCAAAAGGCCCTGTTGTTTGTCACGGCACTTGCTATTTATTTTTACAGCAGAGCGCCTTTTGTGTGACACTTATACGGTTTTTGCATTGGTTTTTCATGTTTTTGGTGGGGATTGGTCGCAGTTCACACTGCTGCTTCCAATGTGTGCAGACTCATATTCTTTGGCTTCATGTTCACCCCTGCTGTCACAGCAGAAATTGGAGGCACCTGCCCCTCCCCTATAAAGTCTGCACACATAGCTGCCAGCCACACACCCTTACAAGGTGAGATTTTCCTGTGCTCTCCCGCGCCCTGCCCAGAGGTATGTACACAGAGGCAGGTTTTTAACGTAGCATCTAGGGACAGAGTTAGGACTGTCTCTACCAGGGCCCACTGTGAAGTTGGTGAGGCAGCTTACTGTACGTTTTTTGCAGAAACGTATAAACCAAAAGGCCCTGTTTTTGTCACGGCACTTGCTATTTATTTTTACAGCAGAGCGCCTTTTGTGTGACACTTATATGGTTTTTGCATTGGTTTTTCATGTTTTTGGTGGGGATTGGTCGCAGTTCACACTGCTGCTTCCAATGTGTGCAGACTCATATTCTTTGGCCTCATAAAGTAACACGTCAGATTTGAAAAAAAGTAATTAGGGAGAAAACTGGCGGCATTGTTACATTTTTTGTCTAATTTGTATTTCACTGATTTGTTCATGGTTAGAATATATTGGTGTGATCAATTTTCATTTTAGTGATTTACTTTGTGCACCATTCTGAGAAAAATAGGTACCGTATATACTCGTGTATAAGCCGAGTTTTTCAGCCCAAAATTTGGGCTGAAAAGTCCCCACCTCGGCTTATACACGGGTCATATACGGTGGTGGGGGCTGTGGAGGCTGGAGGAGGCGGGGGGGGGGGCTGCTGTATGAGCGGCCCCGTCACGTGGGGCCGCTCATTATATATGCACTGCTTCCCCCTGTCAATCAGCGGCAGGGGGAAGCAGTTCATATATGCCCCCCAAAAGCTGGCACTGTCCCCCCTTGTAAGGGCCCCCCCCCCGCTGCTTATACATTACCATCCCGGTATTCTGATCGGCGCCGCTCCTCGGTGCTGCGTCTTCATCCTCCCGTCCTCGCTGGCTGCATCCGGGATCTCCGGCTGTCGCAGCGATATGACGTCATCGTGCGACGGCCGGAAATCCCGGATGCAGCCAGCGAGGACGGGAGGATGAAGACGCAGCACCGAGGAGCGGCGCCGATCAGAACACCGGGATGGTAATGTATAAGCAGCAGGGGGGGGGCCCTTACAAGGGGGGACAGTGCCAGCCTTTGGGGGCTGTTGGTACCCCCAGGGGGCTGCTGGGTACCCCCTTGGGGCTGCTGGGTACCCCCTGGGGGCTGTTGGTACCCCCAGGGGGCTGCTGGTACCCCCTGGGGGCTGTTGGTACCCCCAGGGGGCTGTTGGTACCCCCAGGGGGCTGCTGGGTACCCCCTGGGGGCTGTTGGTACCCCCAGGGGGCTGTTGGTACCCCCAGGGGGCTGCTGGGTACCCCCAGGTGGCTGCTGGGTACCCCCTGGGGGCTGCTATATGTACCCCTGAGGGCCTGCTGTATACCACTGGGGCTGCTGTATACTACCACTGGGGCTGCTGGGGCTCCTGTATACTACCACTGGGGCTGCTGGGGCTCCTGTATACTACCACTGGGGCTGCTGTGGCTCCTGTATACTACCACTGGGGCTGCTGGGGCTCCTGTATACTACCACTGGGGCTGCTGGGGAATCTGTATACTACCACTGGGGCTGCTGGGGAATCTGTATACTACAACTGGGGCTGCTGGGGAATCTGTATACTACCACTGGGGATGCTGGGGAATCTGTATACTACCACTGGGGCTGCTGTATACTACCACTGGGGAGGCCTGTATACCACACTGCTGGGGGCTGTATACCTGTGCTGGGGTCCACCCTCGGCTTATACACGAGTCAATAGGTTTTTCCAGATTTTTGGGGCAAAAGTAGGGGGGTCGGCTTATACACGGGTCGGCTTATACACGAGTATATACGGTAAATTGTTTCTCTTATTGTATTTAATGAACAAGCAGCTCAACAATGCTGAATAACATATAAAATTGATCCGTTTGCCCTAAATCCTGCCAGGTATAGTAAGAAAAAGTCTCAATTTACTATTTATATTCTGCATAGAATTAACTTTTTTCCATTGATGGTGCTCCCACTAAAAAGAATCCTGCTAGAATTTGGATGGAAGGAAAATAACATTTTGTTTATGGGAGCCAGACAGACCTTTTCAATCATGGACAACCCTTTAAACAGGATTTTTTCTTTTCTTTCAAAAAAATCAGCTGATATATTTTTTTTAAATGTATCTAAACATTTTATATCTTCATTTATTAATGAGATTTTTTATTACTGGATAAACCCCTTATAATTAAGCTCCATTTTGTAGCATGATAAAAAACTAAAAAAACACATTATTTACCTTAAGTGCAGCATTTGCTCCATTCCTCCGATCTCAGCACTTTGTGTAGTGCCATTAAAAACGACAATTGACGGCTGAAGCCAAGAAGGTTGGCAATTTGTATTATATTGCCAGCCACCGTTGATAAAAAAAAAAAATAATATCACATTACATATGTCATATGATCTTTATTTAGGGACATTTTTGATATTGGCACCGAAAGGTAAGATTTTATTTTATTTTATTCTGCACAGTAGAGCTCTCGATAAAAGGATGTTCAACCAAATTGAACATTATCCTTGGTAGAAGGTCTATTATCATGAAAATGGAATTTGAGATGTCTTATCTACTTGCTTACACAAGTAACTTGGATATTCCTTTCCGTAATCGTTCGATGATTCCAAAATATCAAATTTCTCATTTGAAAGGATTTTGACCATTGCTTGAGTTTGGGATTAGTAGAGATAATTACAACCGGACTTAATGCTGAATAGGAGCAAGCTAAAACTATCCTGGCATCATTCATGTTGGCTGTCACATTAGACAAAGTCAAAGTGTAGATCCACATAGAATTATCAAGTCCAAAGAGTACTACATACAAAATAACCAATATGATGACAGCTCTGGAAGCTTTGTATTCTGCAGTCCTTCCTCCAGCTCTGTCTGAACTGCGGATCCCTTTTACTGATCTCTCATGGTGCAGTAATCGGTACACAATGTAACTGCTTGCTATTGTCATCAACCCTACAAACAAAAAGTCTCTACATGCAAATATTGATCCATTGATAATGTAGGTATAATATGTTTGGAAGTCCATATCACAGTATACTAAGTGTAGTGAGTAAATAGAGGTTGTAGCATTGTAGTTGGACTGTGCATACTTAATAGCAGAGTAATATATAACAAGATTGTAACAGAAAATAGTTAAAATAATTGTCAGAACATTTTGATTTATTTTCTGCTTGAAAATATATCCAGTGTTTGGATGTGGGGGCAATAAGGATACATTGATGGCAGCTGAGGAGGCTGGTGATACAGACAGACATGGCTCTGCTCACTCTGTATGTGTATAGGAAAAGCTGGCATCTTATATCATCCATTAGATGTTCCAGGCCTAAAGCATAAAGATACTGGGGGATGATCCGAGATATTACAATAAGGAGATTCATGACAACCAAAGACATGAGAATTGTGTTCGCTGGTAAAAGTTTCTTCTCGTTTATTCTGATGAAGGTAAACTTCAATAAAACGTAGAGATTTCCTGGAATTCCAATCACAATCATCATGAAAAAGCCAAAGGCTTTAAGGACTAGGCGGAAATCCAACATCTGCAATTTTTAATTAGAAATAAAAAAGTTTAGTCCACTACTTAACAATACTGGCACATTAACATTGCTATGGTAGGTTTTTCAAAATATTCTTTATATCATACATTTTTAGATTGGCTTTTTGTTTTACCATAAGTTTTTTTTTTCTCATTTCTTAGCAAAGAAGAACATGGGATATCATAGAAGCAGATTTTTTCACTGTTAGACCAGAGTGAGATGGCTGTATACCCGCCTGGTAGCGCATGGAGTGGCCTGAGGTTCCCCACACCTGACAGCTACACAGTGGTTCATAAAGCTGTCATGCTTCGGTCAGGGGAGCCTCTGGTCAGTCTGTGGATTACAATACAGTTGTTATCCTTGTTATACGGCCATGTAATCCTGGTTTTATGAGGACTCTGGAAAACCCAGTCATCTAATGTTAATGGATTATTGCAATCTGCATGAGATGCTTTAGGGTTAAAAAGAACAAGTTATAAGAACAAAATGAGAGTGCTAGGATCTCCAGTCCAGGGTGATTAGGAGTATGATGATGTAAAGCTGCATCTGTATGGGGCCTAATTTTTGCTTTTGCCATGTGGTGCACAGATTTTATATTTGCCAGTGCTTCATTATGTTAAGAGAAAAAAAGTAAAGGTAATGAAGCTTAATACAGGTAAGGGGCTTTTCACATCAGTAGTAAAGTGCTGATCGCGGCAATTGCCGTGAAATAAACATATCTGCCGCAGTTACCGTATAACGGCCGCACTTGCGGCAAGCCCCATACAATGTCTATGGGGCTTGCGGTAAGTGTGCAGCAGGGGCGGTTTCGTCACTTGCGGCAGATGCGGTCGCGAAAAAAACGCAGTTGACTGCATTTTTTTCGCAGCTGCATCTGCCACAAGTGACGAAACCGCAACTGTACCGCACTTGCCGCACCTGCCACAAGCCCCATAGACAATGCATGGGGCTTGCCGCAGGTGAACTGCAAGTGCGGCCGTTATGCGGTTTTCACCGCAACTGCCGCGATCAGCGTTTACCGCTGATGTAAAAGGGGCCTAAGATAGCTTTGCAATTATGCAGTCATTAGGACATACATTTGCAAAGCAAGTACACTAGCCCCATAGCTTCTAGATGATCTTTATAAGAATACATGAAGTACAAAACAGCTTTCAAAGAGTAAACCTACATAGGTGCCTTGAAGACGGTACCTCCAAATTGCTTCATTGTCTTTATTTTCACTCATTGACATGAATAGAACGTCAATCCAAGTAAGAAGCAAAAGAAGACACTCATAAGATTGTTGCAGCTTTGATTTATTCTACCCGATGGGGTAACATGAAAGCGGGGAGGGGGGTGTGGAGGTGGCAGTCTACAGCAAGCCATTTCGTGGGATCCCTGCTTCAACAGGATCAGGCTGGGGGATCTGATGTCACACTCCAAGAAAATGTCCTGTTGAAGCAGAGATCCTGCTAAATGGCGTGCCGTAGATTGCCCCCTTCCCGTTTTGATGTTATCATGTCGGGTGGAATAAAACAAAGCTGCAACAAACCGGTGAGTGCCATCTTTTGCTTCTTACTTGGGTTGAAGTTATATTCTTACTGATGGGCAACATTGTGTAAAGGGTGGCCTCTAGAGGTATACAGGCAGGACCTGGCTGGTCCGAAGTTTCAGATAACCATTTTGTTGCCCGGCTATTTAACTCTTACTTTGATGGACGTGTTACAATATCAAGAAATTTGCTTTAAAAAAATTTCGCACATTTTGTAATTGCTCAAATGCCAAGCACAATAACAATTTATTAACATAATTTAAAATAGACATTACGAGTTATATAGTTATAATTTAATGCTAAAGCTTAAATCAAACTATTTTCTAATCATAATCAAATATATGAAAAGGGAACCCTATACTCTGGTATACATGTGCTGTTGAAAACTGAAAATAAAATCTTAAAGTACGTAAATAGTGTTTTGTATAATTATTATAGCTGGTAAGAAATATTCGATGAAGCTTGTTATTTAAGTGTCGAAATAGTTTTTTTTTTTTTTTAAGTTTTGATACTCAGCTTTCAGTTCACTAATTTCCTTTATGACAAGCATCTCTATGCTCATTTTAATTATCTTTTCACTCAAGTAATAATTTTTTAAATGCTATATTTTCTACAGGAAAATACCACAGATGTGTCTAGCTACACATAAAGTATGCATTTCATTATATGCTAAGATTTAGGGTTCAATATATAAGTACCTAGTTTTGTCTTACACAAAATCATAAAAACCTTTTATGATACATTAGATTATACCTTATGAGTTATGATTGTGTAACCTACCTGTTCACCTAGCTTCCACCATTTAACTACCATATAGTCGATCACAATATATACTTTACTAAATTCATTATTTCACTTGGGATTACCTACAGTAATGAGAATCTTATTTAGTCAATCATCTGTGACAAACATTTTTTCTATCTCTTAGGAGAAACTGGTACAGATATTTTGTTCCTCATCATCATTTTTATTAGTTCACTGTCTTAACCTTAGGAGATAAATACATGCATATACTGGCAATGAAAATTAGAGAACACTGTATTATCACTTGATTTTTTAGACAGAATGTAATTTACATTGATCAACATTTGAAGGTATTTGTGTAAGGTGTGCACCATGCCACTAGAACAATGTTTTCCAACATAACCAAACTTTATCAACTTAAAACCTTTATTTTACATAAAACGTGATGATCATAATTAGAGAACAGCAATGACTGTAGCTTAGAGGAAGATTAAAACTAACTTTTGTGAAGGTTACAACAGTCACTAATCAGTAGGAAGTGTACAGGCCTTTGCTTTGTACAGGCCTTTGCTTTGAATGACTTCAGCACATCTTCTTTCACAGGACATCACAAGTTACTCACAATGCTGTAGTATGATTTTGCTCCACTCTTCTTCCAGTCTCTTCCACAGTTCTGTGACTGTTGTGGGCTTCTTGGCCATAACTTTGTCACCCAGGATTTTTCAGAAGTTTTCTATTGGGTTTAGATTGGGACTCTGGGCGGCCATATCATTGTTTACATATTTTTTGTTTCAAGGAACTGCTTTACCCATTTTGCTCTTGTACATGAAGCATTGTCCTGCATAAAAACTGCTGGCTGCTTGAGTGCTGAATGTAAATAAGTAACCATGTATTGTTGAAGAAGGTTTTGATACACACTTGCATTCACTCTGCCATGTAACTGTATAAGAGGTCCAAACCCTGCAGCAGAAAACATTCCCTAAACCATGACACTTCCTCTACCACCTTTCACTGACTTCTTTACATACTTTTGGTTCAGTCTTTCCCCAGTTTGTCAAAGAAACATAATGTTTCCCATCAGATCCAAATAAATTAAACTTGCTATTATCACTAAAATGAACTGTGGACTATTTCTTCTCTGTCCACAACATGCTCCAACGTTGCGACCAGCCTTCTTGGGGGACTTGAAAGAGTTTGTGGTGTTGTAAAGATGCACATACACATGCATATACACACACAAGCACATACACAAACATGCATATGCACACACATATACACACACTATAATGTCCCCACAAGCACATACACATGCAAGCACATGCACACATGCAAGTACGCACATACACACAAATACGCATATGCACATGCATTCACACTCAGTATAAGGTCCACACACACGCACATACACGCAAGCACACATGTACACATATACACATAAATGCATGTGCATACACATGCAGATAAAGATATACATACACACAAATATGCATGCGCAAACATGCATGCACATAAAGTAAAATGTCCCCACACACATGCACATACATACGCAAGCATGCACATACATATGCAAGCATGCACATACACATGCAAGCACATACACACACGCCCATACATACACACACGCAGATAGATGCAGATACACACATACATGCACATATATACACACACAAACACACAAAGATGCATACACAAAGTATAATGTTCCCACACACGTACATACACACACATACACTCAAGCTTGTACATACACATGCAAGCATGCACATACACACATATATGCACACACAAACGCTCATGCATACACACACGCAGATACACACACAAACACATACACATAAACGTGTGCACATACATACACATGCAAGTACTCTCATACACATGCAAGCCTCCACACATGCCTGTGCATGCACACACATGCACATACACACGAATACACACAAACATGTATGTACACACAATATAATGTCCCCACAGACACGCAGATATGCAAATACACATACACATGCGTACATGTATATACACACAAGCACGCATACACATGCACATACACAGACACATAAATACACACAGTATAATATCCCCACACACACACACATGTACATACACACACATACACACAAGCTTGCACATACACACACAAGCATGCACATACACACACATATGTACACACATGCCCATGCATACGCAAACACACATGCAGATACACACATGCACATACACAAACACACGTGCACATACACACACATACAAGCATGCTCATACACATGCAAGCTTGCTGTCATACTTCTGGAGGGAGGTGCCCTAGAGTGGACCCACTGGACTGTGGTACCAAACTCCCCAGGGATTGTCAGGGGCAAGCCCAGGGGGTCTAAATACCACAGCTACCAGTACCAGAGGGGCGGCTCGTGGAGTTAACCGAGCGGAGGTATGGCAGCGGAGAACTGGAGGCACCAGAGCCCGGGGTACGGATAGGATGGTGGACTGGATGAATTAGCTATAAGAGAGAGCACAAGGAAAGCCTGACTAACAGCCAGATATGCACAAGGCAACTAACACAATAATCAGTCAACTCCAAGCAGTGGAGGCGGTCTGATATACCGGAGGACGGACAGCTATTGGCCAAGGGGAGTGTCAGGCTGAGCCATGCCGGCTCATTACACCATCTATTGTAGTGTGCTGGTGTGCAAACCACAGTGACCAGCAGACAGGAAGGGGACCTGGCGGCGGCTCTTAGACACCGCACGCCTGGGCACCAGATGCCCTACCGGCGGAGCAGAAGAGGATGCAGAGCCAGGGAAGGTGAGCTTGGGAGCAGTGCCAGGGGACCTAACACCCGCATACACATGCCTGTGCATGCACACACATGCACATACACACAAAGAAGCATATACACACAATATAATGTCCCCACACACATGCAGATACACACATGCACATACACACATGCCCATGTACATACACATAAGCACACATACACATGCACATACACAGACACATAAATAAGCACAGTATAATGTTCTCACACATGCACATACATACACGCAAGCATGCACATACACACATGCACATAAACACACATATGCACATACACATGCAAGTACACACATACACGAACATATACACAATCATGCACATACACACACACAAATACACTCATACACGCTGTGGTGATGTGACCCATGGCCGGATGCATCACAGGGGTTATTAGAACAGGATCCTGTTCACATCATCCTGTTTTACTGTGTGTGTGTGTACTGTGTGAAACTGTCTAGTACACAGTGGGTTAACAGCTAAAGGATAGATGAGCCCAATTAGTGGCCGAGAGAGAGCAGTGTGTGCTAATTGACCAGTCCCAGGTGTGGGTGTGGCAGATGGGTGTGGCAAGCAGGACTTAACCTGCCAGGTGTCTGTGTGAGAGCGAGACTGGAGATGGGAGCTCAGTGTAGTCCACACCACTGAAATGTGAAGACGTGTGAGAGGCGATCCGTCCCTCTGGAACCTGAGGGGAGCCAGCCCTTCTCCATGTGGGAGGCTCCTATCCCTCTGTTGCTTGTGTGCATGCTGGTGGCCATGAACAGGTTGTGATGGCTCCTGGAGTTGGGGAAACCATGGCTGACCCTGGAGAGCACTTGTTCAAGCATGGGGCGAAACATGTACCAGAGGAGACCTTGGGGGATGCCTGGTGTACCAGGTGGCTCAGGTTGCTAAGCCCAGTTAGGTGCCCGGTATGGTAGCGATCCATGGATGTGTTATGTTGGACCACAGGCGGTCATATGTGTCATATGGAGACCAAGGACGGCTCAAGGGCCAGGCGGTCATAGGTGTTATGTGGAGACCGAGGACAGCTCAAGGGCCAGGCAGTATAGCCACAATTGGGACTGACTAAGTAGTTGTGATATGGTCTCGTTGACTATGTATGAAGGTTGATGTGTAATCACAAGGGCGTATGTATAATTACCCTGTTTGATATGTGTGATGTAACGTGGGACTGACTATTATTTCGAACAGGGTCCCGGTGATAAGCGTACTGGGTGTAATGTAGGTAGAGACTCCCTAGGGGTAGGTTGAGGATCCCTATATTAGGATGAGGAATGATCCCTGGCAGATGGCTAGATGGCCAAACCTGCCATTGGGACTGACTGTTAGGTCAAATATGGTCCCGTTGATAAGTGTTGATGGTAAAGTGTTTAGTGTAATTCTAAATATAATATGTGTTCTATGGTATATGTAATGATGGACTGTCCTGTACTGTCATGTATCTCATTAATATATGTGAAATGTCAAAGTATAGTATGTGTAACCTGCAGTTTATGACACCTCAATAAACTGCAGCTGTGTAAGTTTACGTTAAAACATGGTTGTCCATGTCAGTTTGCCATGCCAAGCGAGATCCCCAGGGTGCTACCTCACAACGCACATACAAACACATGCATATACATACAGTATAATGTCCCCACACATGCAGATACACACACACAAATATGCACATACACAAAAACACACACGCATGTGCAAACACACACAGATACACACATACCATGCATACACACAAATAAGCATACACACATACACACATGCACATATACAAGCACGCACACACATGCGCATTCAGACACACACATACATGCGTCTACATTCACTCACAAACAGGCAGATATATACACGCTCATGCACATACACATGCATACACACATGCACAAAAATACAGACACATACTTAAACAAATGTGCATACTGTACATGCACACATACGCATACATACACATGCAGATACATACACGTGCATACATGCACACACTTGCACATATACACATACTCATACGTGCATACACACGCAGATGCCATCTTTGAATACTCAGATATGCAAATTGGGTGGCCGCGTGATGCATCACACCGCTCCACTGCAATATTACAGGATTATGTCGGAGGGAAACTTGGTGGTAGCTAATAAGATGGACAACGAGGTGTTTATGTCTATTTTGTATGTAATAAAACATTTTTGTGTATGTGTGTTTTTTTTCCTCTTTACTGAAAGTATTGCTAATGTCCGGCTGTCATACTGATGGCTGACATTAGCAATATGGCTTGATATCAGCTGCCAAAAAAAAAAGCTGACGTCAACCTCTTTATTACCCAGTCTGCTACTGCTACATGGCAGCGGGAAAAGCAGTGTAACTGCCAGTTTTGGCGTCTCTCATGAAGGCACCGATTCTGGGGTGGTGGCTGGCTGCAGTTTTTAGCATGGGGGGCCCAGAATGCTTGGGCCTTGCCATTCTGAGACTTCCTTGGCTGGCAAAA